>JADGIL010003397.1:0-38666 GCA_020352625.1 Cactoblastis cactorum
ATTTGATTTTGGAATTATGTTCTATATTTTTTTAACTTTCAATTATAACAAAACCAGACCGTTACAAATACTATATCCAAAGATATTTTTTTACAAGTTCATACATACTATAATGCGAAAAGACTTTTTCCCCGACCTAAATACTCACGTTATTAGGAGTCCAAGCTATAGCAGAGGATAGGTAACCAAGAGCTACTTCCTCATCAGGACTTGGCAGCTTCACCGGGTTGACTCTCATGTTGAACTCCAGTGGCGTCACCAGCTTGACAGCTGACACGCGGCGGTCGAAGTTGGTGATCACCATTTTTATCTAAAACATTTATTTTAAGTTATTGGTTGAAAGATCAAACGTGTTTGATGAGATTTAGAAATGGACTTCACGTCTTTATCTCTTGTGGGGTAGACAGAGCCAAGAGTCGCGTTACTCAAACGCCACACTTAGCAAAATGGTGGGCTTATTGGTGAAATGGAGGTTTAGAAATAGTGACAGGTTATAAAGCCCATCGTCTAAGATAATTCCTGTTTCAAGCCCTCTTCCCTTAATTGACTTTTACAATCTGCGCGGAAGAGAATGTAAAAGGATATTATGCATTTAATACAATAAATTATGAATTTTACTGAGAATAATACAGAGAAAGCCTTTAGAAAGCAAAAGAAGCATAAAGAAAAGTATGGAAGTTTTGAGAACGAACATGACAGACTTATATCAAGTAAACCACGCAAATATTTCGTCATTTGTATAGAATTTGTGTTTTTATGGGCGGCTGTGATCACTTAACATCACGTGACGCGTCTGCTCGTTTGCCTCCCTTTTACATAACAAAAAATATAGAAAGGAACCTCGCACAATGTTCTGTGATGGTGTAAAATTTTAAAAAGCTGAAAATATTGAATTACCGTTTTGATATCCCCTCCATCATTATTGAATGAGCTGCCTATCCTCATGGTGTAGTTGTTGAGGTTTTTATACGTGACGTACGAAGCTATTATGCTCCTGGAAAGCAAGCGTTAATATTAGAATTTATATTTATATCACATACTCTTTTTTTTAGCCTGTAGCACAAATGGGCCGGCTCGTCCGGGGAAGTACCACACTCCCACAGAATACCGACCCCTGAATGGCGGTTATCAGATGCCATGCTCCGTCCGGTAAGTGGGAGAGCCGGGGGCCCAACTTCTGTAAAAAACCTGTAAAAAAACCTTTTTTTACAGGTTTTTTACAGAAGCTTCTGTAAGCTTCTGTAACCCCGCGGGTGTTGCAGTTATCTATGGGCGGCGGTGTTCACATAATATCTCGTGACCCGTCTGCTCGTTTGCCTCCGTCTGACATAAAAAAAAATACAAGAAAGGAAAGCCTAGGTTCTATAGACAAAAAACTAAATAAATAAATATATGGGGACAATTCACACAGATTGAGTTAGCCCCAAAGTAAGTTCCAGACTTGTGTTATGGGATACTAACTCAACGATACTATATTTTCTAATAAATACATATAAAGATAATAATCCAAGACCCAGCCCAATCAGAAACAGGTCATTTTCCTTCATGACCTGACCGGGGATCTAACCCGGGACCTCCTGCGTAGTGGTCAAATACGTTAACCGTTACACCACGGAGGTCGTCAAACAACTAGTTATGATTCGTCCAGTGTTGTAAACCAGCCCCCCATGATAACATGCTGACCTATATAAAGTAAGATCCAAGAGCCCAAAATCTCGTTAAGAGGTATGAGTACCCACTAGCTTGAAAGTGGGGTCATTTCTCAGGTAACGCAAAGTACAAGTACATAAAACCTTATTTAACGTTAAAGTAGAAGGGTTCGCACTTAAAGATGTTTTTAAGAATACAGTCTAAAATTGAAATTCATTATTTCATTATTGCCAGACACTTTTCGTGGGCCATTACTTTTGCCAGACGTCTTGAAGGTTTTGTAAAAATATACCAATAATCTTAATCAGCTTTGCTCAAATGACGTAGCTCTGGGGGCTCTGGGATCTAATAAGCAAATTTTCCAGGCTTCAATCTTTGTTGGATTAAGTTTAAAAATAAATTGTAGCGTAAAGCGCGATGGTCAGTTTAAACTTCATGTTCATTAATTTTGTATTTTTAATTTAGGTAATTATTCTGTTTGTGATATATTAATTAAACGATTATTATTTCTTTAATAAAGGAACAGGTTTGGAGTGATTACTTAGCTGACATATTCTATGCTTTTTCTTCTCCCCTAGATCCTAATTATTTTCATAGTGGTATGAATGAGCCTGCTGCATGCTTTTTTAGCCTGCAGCATGAATGGGCCGGCTCGTCCGGGGCAGTACCACACTCCCACAAAAGACCGACGCCTGAATGGCGGCTATCAGCCACCATGCTCCGTTCGGTGAGTGGAAAAGCCGGAGGCCCAACTTCCCCAAATGCCAACCACAAACCCCAAATGGGGAGGGGGGGGGGGGGGTTTATTGGCCGGCAACGCTTCTGTGACCCCGCGGGTGTTGCAGTTGTCTATGGGCGCGTTGTTCACTTAACATCTCGTGACCCGCCTGCTCGATTGCCTCCCTCTTACATAAAAAAAATCCTACTAGATAAGAATAAAGAGCATACACTGTTTTCAAATTATTATTTCTTCCCTTTTTTGTACTGTATTGAACAATTCTTTTCCTATCAATTTATCTTCAAAGAAAATTATTTGTCTTCAAATGTCAATGTCTACTTAGGCGCACGTTTGGGCCGAAAGTTTTATAGTTATTTACAGAATGTAACGTGTTCGCTAAATCCCAATGGTCTTTCTTACAATCAACCTCCTGAAACGTTTCCATCTCTATTTCATTGTGATAGAGGCGAATTTTCAACAAATTTGAGCAAAGTTTTGTGTTGTATATCGTACAATTTTCAGGTGTCCAAATTATGCTAAAGGGTCAAACGCTCTTTTTCAGTTTGTATCCTCTCGAGACCTATACGTATTGACACAGAGATGTTTACTTAGTTCTATAGTTAAACGAAAGTAAATGTGAAAGAAACGTTCCGTTTCATTTATTTACTTAGATGTTTGTGGACAGATATATAAATAATTTAGGAGCGAGTTCCATCAGTTTTTTTTTTTACCAAAATAGCTTTTAATGGAAGATCTTTTTACCAAGTTTTTTTTCTTTTGCATAGCAGTCTACTCTGTAATGAATCATGTAGATATACATACAATAATATATAACTTATATAGTTGTAGTAACACATACGTTTAATTTTACTAATAATACTTTTTCTGTTTAGTGTTTCCACTTTGGATGAAAATTATTTTAGTTCCTCAAATAACCGTAGTGGCTGCTCTGTTTTTCATAGATTATTTTAAAGAATTACTAGTATAAACAGACTTACAGTTATATTTATATAGATAAAAACAAGATACAGGTAGACAATAGCAACAAATAATTGAATCCTCATTTTCAGAAATTACTTAAAAATTGCGGCCACAATTCGGTGTTATATTTTTTACACCCTTGTGAATGCGCGCAAAAAAAAAAAAGCTTGAACTTTCCCTCAATCGGAATTTTAATGGCGCAAATTAAATAAAAATGTTAATAAATTTAAATGCATGAAGAATTGCGAGATTTACACTGTTTGCCGAGGTCAAACCTTTCCATGTACACTTTTATAATTATTTTGCCGCCGTTTTTCATAGCTGGCAACATTTAATTTCCTCTTCTTATTTCTCTTTGAGTTAAATAGTGTAGTTATTCATATTCTCGTTTTACTGCTCCTATTAAATACGTTGAGAAGCAAGTCTCAGATGTATATTGCGAAGCACTGTGCTCAACTTATTGAGGTAGCGATTGTTATACTGCCTCAAAGTTCATAATACATCCCTTCTTCTTTGAATTTCTATAGTAGCTTTTATGTTCGCGTTTTATTATTACCAATCCCGGAGGAATTTGCAAAAGTCCGTCTTAACGAGTACATATATACATACATTTGTCCTCATACAAAATTTAAAAGCCCGAGGCATTAGTTTTTTCTGAGATTTCGTTTTTTTTAAGTTTCAGGGAAGCAAACGAGCAGTCGGGTCACGTGATGTTAAGTGATCACCGCCACCCATAGACGTTGCCGGCCTATATAAAACCCCCGCCCTCCCAAACGGACGGAGCATGCCGGCAGATAGCCGCCATTCAGGCGTCGGTCTTGTGTGGGAGTGTGGTACTTCCCCGGACGAGCTGGCCCTTTCATTCATTCAGGCTCATACCACTACGTGATGACTGATTCACAGACAGCTCGTATAAATTTTTGCATTTATATAAGTATATATAAGTTTCTGCAATGAGACCAATTCAGCAAATAAATAAGGATCAATGATGCAAATTGCTCCATTCGTTCTCGTGTTTATAAATGGTAAACTAATCCCTTGTTTTATTCAAAGTTACATAGATATTTTATCTTAATAAAGATTAATATCCTCATTAATCCATTCTATATTGCCATCTCTCTCACTCATCGTCAGTTATCTATAATTAGAGCGAGATAAAGTCGGGTTAATTCGAAATTCAGTTAATTTACCGACGATATCGCCGATTTGAATCTTAACTACTAAGTTAAACATTGGAATTGGGATCTGGCGAAGATAAACCAAATAATAAGATGCACAATTTTTGAGATCATTTTGAGAATAAAAACAAGGTGAGATATTTTATCAAAATCAAAATATTTATTCAGAAATTAGACCTTCACAGGCACTTATTCACGTCACCAATCATTAAATATTTAAATCTCATTCAAGCTATAAACTACCAGCATTTCGGAACGATATCTAGGAATTCATGTCTAAAATAGGTAAACTTGAAGCTTGATTTTCTATTAGATGGAGGTCGATGATGAATTTCCTAAAACCATCTGTAAGTATATACTTGCATAAAAAATTAAATCAATGAATCCTATTTGTTTCCTCTATTCGCCGCAAGACATTTTTTGGCACTAAATTTGTATGAGAAAGGAAATGCGACATCTATACGGTTATTGGTCTACGGCATCTGTTTGGCTTGTGATAACTATGTTTTACAAGTTCTGCAGACTCATTGCTTAGTGTCGCTTCGCTGACAGTTCATTTATGTTGGATAGTATGAATATACATATTAGAACCTCATTTAAGCAAACCGCCATTTTGTTTGTTTTTTTTTTACTATATCTTTAAGATATCTTTTGATTACATGAAGTGAAGGTTATTTCTAATTGTTTAAAAAGGTTTGAAGGTTTCTGTTTTAAAATAATTTTCAGATTAATAATGAAATATCTTTTCATTCTAATAACATTTTTTATTCTAATTGACATTGAAAAGTGAAAGAGTTTGCCTCTTATTCACAATTAAATGACTTAGCCAAGGTCATTTCTTACATTTAAATTATTAAGAGTGGGAATAATAATATCTTTATTATTTCTCTAATTGAGGACGCCAATTGTAAATACTAGACGGATGATCGGCCCTGATTTCATTTGGAACGGTGTCAATTAGTTTATCGTTGAAAAAAATATTTTATACCTCTATATTTTTAATAATTTACCTTAGAATAGATGGTTTTATACCAGTTATTATTACACAATTATATAAAAAAATATTATATATAATATAATTCTGTAATAATAACTGGTTTAAATAAAAATACGAACCAGGGACAAATCACAAAGATTGAGTTAGCTCTAAACTAAGTTCGAAACTTCTATTACGGGATACTAACTCTACATAGTATACATGCATATAGATAAACATCACTTTCCATCATGATTTGATCGAGGATAGAATTCGGGACTTCATGAGGCAGATACGTCAACTATTACGGAATTCATCAAATAAATATTTGTATATACTCACGTATCAAAGCATTTTGAAGCAGTTAGCAGCCAATTGTTGTTCAGTATGACAGCGCTGCATGTGTAGTTGCCGTTTAGGAGAAGTGACGCCGCATATGGATGGTTGGTGATTTGCGTCACTACTGGCCCGAGTTTCTCACTGCTATCGAAATCCTGTTCTCCTGGTAGATGAGGAAATATTTGATTATGATACACTAGCTTTTGCCCGCGGCTTCGCTGGCATGGAATTTGGTCTGCCACTTAGAAATATTCAAGACAGACAATCCTACGGTACATTATCTTTGTGTTACTCTAATGGTTTAGGCGGCTGGATGGATGGCTGGTTTAGTACGCCAACATAGTTCTCAGAGGACAGATTTTTTCCGACTTAATTGATATTACGACCAAAAGTACATAAAATCATTACAAATTGTAGCCTATCTGTTATTTTGATGTATAACCTATATTACTGTGAAGTTTGATCCAAATCCTTCGAATAGATTTTTCGTGAAAGAGTTACAAACATATACATATGTATACATACATCCATCCATACTTAAGTACATACATTCTCACATGTTCGTTCGTGTAACATTTGCTTATATGTTCGTGGCTTCTAGCCTCGTCACTACTCCTACTCAAGCAGTCCATAGGAGCGCGATACTAAATAAACACATTCGACACCTTCATTAAGAAATCATTTTATCAATAACATACATATCTTTTCAATTCCACTCAGTCGATATGTTGGGGTATAACATCTAATCATGGATTCGTTTTCATCCCAAGGAAAGGTAATAATCTATATTGTTGTGATTGGGATTGGATGTATTATGTTATACGATTATGTACTTTCTATGGCTGTATTGGAGTGTAATAAGATTTGATAAATACAAAGTAACTATTTTAGGTAAATCTTTCTTTTAGGTAAGTCTTAATCTTTTTTTTATGTGAATCTTATATTTTTATTGTAAATTCGAAAGTTAGTGAGGACATATTTATATTTATTTAAGCTTTTTATTGAATTAGGCCAAAGGCACTTTTGAATCGTCATCTTATTATTTATTTATACAATAAAGGCAAAGCTACAAAATACCAGCGTTTTTGAACGAATACTACTGAGAAGAACACGCCGAAAGAAACTCAGCAGTATTGGTCCCTATAAGCTTGGCTGCAGATAAATATTTAAAATTATAACAACAAATAAAGTAACAGACAAAACTTAATAAATAAATATGTATGTAAGTATATATTCTATTGGACGAATTTGGATGAAAATTTACAGTAATATATGTTATACATCAGAATAACCAATAAGCTATATTTAGTAATGATTTTATGTAAGTTTATATTACGAACGAAGCCGCAGGCAAAAGATAGTTATCAATAAAAATAAATGAATTTTGAGTATCTATATGTCATTTAAAAAATAAAACTCCAATATTTTTATTACATAGTGTATCTCGTTTCAAATACCAAAAGATTATTTTTGTCTGTCTGCTTGGCACAAATTAAATTGGTTTGATAAGAAATGGCTTATTCGATTTTGGCGGGATTATCGTCGATTTCTAAAATATTCTGCATATTTTTCTAGATAATAACATGATTCAGATAATTGGTATAATATAATACCCATTTTATATTATTTCAATTATCTGAGTCAAGAATCTGATAAATTATTTTTTTGTCTTTATTTATTCACATTTCTGAGATGAGAGCTATGTATATGGAAAGGCCGGCAACGCTTCTGTGATCCCCCGGGTGTTGCAGGTGTCTATGGGCGGTGGTGATTACTTAACATCACGTGACCCGCCTGCTCATTTGCCTCCCTCTGTCATAAAAAAATGGAAAGTTATCAGTTTGTGTCTTTCTCGTATTATGTACTAGTTCTTATGTACGGCTCCGGCAAAAAAGTAACTTACGTCATTATCCAAGTTTCCTATATGTTATAGGAAAATATTCGTGTTAATAGATACGTTGCTAAGTTATGACGTCAACTAATGACAAAAAATGTCTTTTCACATTAATATTAAGGACTAGCTTATGCCTACAACGTCGTCCGCGCGTAATTATTATTGTCAATATCTCTGGTTCTAAGCGGCGTATCAAGATGAAACCAACGCCATATTTTAAGTTAGACTTTCTACAATACAACTGTAAAAACCGCATCGAATTCCGTCCAGTGGTTTTTGTGTGAAGCACGTACAAACATATAGACAAGAAATCAAAAAATATTGTTTTGGCTTCTATTGGCTAAATAAAACCCCCTCATAATGTTTTCTCTTTAATATCTCCTATGTAAAAATGTAAGTTACAGCTTTATTATATGTATAGATTAAATGTGTATTAAATATAATGTATAATATTATTCAGTAAAGGATGGTACGGCAGTGTTTACTTCGCGCTCGACTTGGTGGCGGCACTGCCGTGCCCCCAGATATGTATGTATATTAAAGTTTAATTGTTATTTGTTTCGCAAAGGTATAACCTACAAAGGTAATAACCTACAAAGGTACATAAACTATCAAATATTACCAGGCAGCACGTAGTTATTTTCATTTAAAATACTAGGCGACCAGAAACAACAAGCAACTAGTCACGCTATCGCAGTTGTTTGATCAACAGCCCGACTACTTGTTATTGTAAACTTCGTCGTTGCTACTTCAGCTCCAATGTTTTATGGGCGCCGTGTACTAACTTTCGAATAGGAACGCAATGAAAATCAATTCCTTGGATGTGTCTTTTTCTTTTTTGTGTTTATGTCAGGTTATTTTTGACGCTAGCATCTAACGTGACTTGTCGACACTAGCAAAAATAAGCTTTCGCTAAAAAGTTTGGTTGCCATTAAGGAAATAAAAAACACGTGACTTATCGACGTCACCATCTAGCGATATAAATTAAATAACACACAACAACACTAATAATATATTAAATTTATGTTTTCGATAGCAATATATTAAGAGAAATTTAACATTTCAAAAAAAAACCAAAATGTTTTTGCAGAAATTAGACCTTAAAAATCAAGGCTTTTTCACGTCAATATTTAATAAACATTTATATCTTAATCTAGCTACTGACTACCAGCGTTTTCGAACAACCACTGCTAAGAAGAAATTACGAATGAAACTCAAACAGTTTTGGTCTTCACAACAAAAATTATGTCATTAATTTTTTGAGAATTTGTCCCTATATTTATTTATTTAATTACTCTTAGGCTATTATTTATTCCTTAATTTAGTATCACGGGAATGTGAGTAGTGCGGGTGAAAACGATCGTCGATCGCTGTTATTTATATGCAGATGAAAAAACAATGTTACTTAGAATAAATTAAGTTATATTTTGTATTTAACGTTGAGAACGCCTGTTGCATTTTCATGAAAGCAACAGTTTGGTTTTATTTTGCTTTGGTTTTACTCGTAAAAGATCACCCAGTCTTCTTTACGAAGTCAAATGGACACATGTTGTGTGTTGGTTATACAAAATTCTTCGAAAAAAGGGTTTTACCCTTAAGATTCATTTGGGGTCAGTAGCGCGTTTGCTGTATACCTTGATATTGTGGGTCCATAGGCTGCGGTAACCACTTTCTATCTGGTGGGCGGTATGCCTGTTTACCAACGTCGTTGTATACAAAATGTAACATTTATTTTCAAAATCATACTCAAAATTTAAAATAATAAATTCTTTTGAAACAGTCATAAAATATGTAATCATACCAGATTCGCCGTCCTGGTCACTCCCAATCTTTCCATCGACACGCCAGAAAGAGACAGCAAACAAAAGGCCCACCAATCGCCACATGCTATTGCTAGTTAGAGCAGGCTTCGACTGAAGAATTGCATCGATTCAACAATTTTTCATTTCTCGTTGCACCATAGAGCTAAGAACTTTTTGGAATAACGTAATCACAGATACAGTATCATTTCTTTATTAGACAGGGTAAAAAATAAGTAGGAACATCATCATAAAACTACAACATATAAATGTAATGGTTGACGTACTTGACCGCTACTTAGGAGGTCCCGGGTTCGATCCCTGGTCGAGTCATCATGGAAAATGACCTTTTTCTGATTGGCCTGGGTCTTTGACGTTTATTATATATGTAATTATTATAAAATATAGTATCCTTGAGTTAGTATCCCATAAAAAAGTCTAACTCAATTTATGTGATTTGTCCCTATATATTTATTATTTAATTATTAAATTGTCATAAATTTATTACTGAAATTTAGTAGTTTTAACGATTTATATGGTTGATTGAAGTTCACATCAATATGTTTGATTAAAGTCATAGAAAATAAGCAAAATATGCATATAATTAGTATTCGTCCCTCGTGCGTAACATTTGTATAGCAAATGTAACGCAACGATAAATTGTTGATGTCATGCCGCAGTCACACATTTCAGATAAATCACTATACAACGCATACACGAGGGACATGTATAAAAGCATTGATTTATTTTATATAAATAACACTGAAATCCAAATTTGGTTTATCCGCATTACGATATTGAAAAATGGAATATTTTTGAAATTGGCCTAGTAATTTTAGACTTTATTCGTTGTAAAAATACAAATATTTTTTCTATGTTTAATATATAATTCTAGCTTTTTGCCCGCGACGTAAGTAGTTTGCGCGTAACTTTAATTGTCAATATCTAGGGTACTAAGCGGCCTATGAAGATGAAACGGAATGAAACGAACCTGAAGAATAATTTATTATAAAATTTAGTATCATTGAGTTAATATCCCATAATACAGGTCTCAAATTTAGTTTTGAACTAAATCAGTATTTGTGATTTGTCCCTATATATTTATTTATGTAACAAAACATTCCTAAAGTAATGCCTTCGTTCTTTAGGAGGTTTAAGCTGTTTTTATCTATACATTAGCCTTAGTCCTTTAATTCCCAATCCCGTGGGAATTTTGCATCATTCCGTCTTAGCAAGCACCTTCATCCTAAAGGGAACCCCTATGCAAAATTTTAAACTTGTTGTTTTTGAGATTTCGGCACAAGTGATTGTCGCTTTTATATATAAGTATAGATATCATGACTCCAAAACTAAAGATGGAACAGTTTCTTTTTGTAAAAACCATAAATTAAATAAAAGTTTACCACGGACGTAAGGTGAACGGTGGATATATTTTTTTTTAAGTATAGATCGACCTCTATGGTGTAATGACTAACGTGCATGAAACACGAGGTCCCGGATTCAATTTCCGGTCAGGTCATAATACAAAATTATAATTTTCTGATTGGCCTGGTTCTTGTACAATATATAAAATACAAATTATATATAGAGAAAATATCGTAGCCTCGAACGTTTCAATTTCCTCAGTATCAATGCCGATTCTATCTAATTCTCAGCTCTGTGGCGCCCTCTGCGGATGTTTTCATCTCACCAAATATGTTTGTGTCAACTCGTGACCGATTCGGAGAAATGGCGCGGAAAACGACACCTTAAGGTGAGACTACACCAGAGCTTAACGAAGATATGTCGAGCTATGTTTTAATGAACTAATTCAATTGTTTTATTGAAATAGTATATTTGGTACAGTGAATGATTTACTTTTTGAGCTTCGGTGAAGTCTAGCTTTTAAACTGAGCGGAATCGAGGAAGCTGAGAACTCACTAATAAATAGATATATACTCTGTGATACATACAGACAAGTCAAGTTTTTGTTGCTCCAATATGAACTTTCTGTATACGAATATATTTTTTTTACGATATCTTTTTTTATGTCAGAGGGCGGCAAACGAGCAGGCGGGTTACAAGATGTTAAGTGATCACCGCCGCCCATAGACAACTGCTACACCCGCGGGGTTACAGAAAAAACCTCCGCCCTCCTCATTTGGAGGGATCTTGTATCTATCTTGTATATAAGTATATAAAACTCTTCCGTTACTGATTGACTGACTGACAAACAACACACAGCCGAAACTACTAAACGCAAGTAGCTGAAATTTGGCATGTATGTTCCTTACAGAGTGTAGGGGAGCACTAATAGAGGATATTTAGAAATTCCACCCCAAAGTGGATGAAAGGGGTGAAAAACTTTTTATGAAAGTTAATCTACGCAGGCGAAGCAGAAAAGCTAATAAAATAAATATATAGGGACAAATCACACAGATTAAGTTAGCCGCAAAGTTAGTTCGAGACTTGTGTTATTGGGATACTAACTGAACGATACTATATTTTGTAAAATTCACATATAGTTAAACATCCAAGACCCAAGCCAATCAGAAAATTATCATTCTTTTTTTCATTTTCATGAACGTGATTCGAACTCGTCCCGAGTTGCGAGGTTGCGAGACAAGGATTTTACCACCGCGCCAACGAGGCAAATCTTGTATTAAGTCCTTCGGCTTGATTGGCTTTTACAATCTGCACGGAAAGAGAAGCAACTGTATCTGTTTCATTCATTAAAGGTCGGACTTGTGCTGTGTAGCGTACAAACATACAGACAGACAAAAATTTTAAAAACGATCGTTTTGGCTTCTATTAATCCTATATATATTTTTCTTAAATATCTCCTATGTACAGACATATGTATGTAGCTCAGTTACAATTTTATTATGTGTATAGATGTGTTCACAGTTATCATATATTTCGCTGCGGGGCGGTCGCTAGTTCAACGTATAAATTTTTAGACATCTTACCATGATTATAAATTTTGAATTACTTTGTATTGATGAGGTCTAGTAAGTTCGGCGCAAGTTTAAATTAGTTTTCAGATTCCACTCGCTACGGACCAATATTTGTTAATAATCAAACGATTTATGGTAAAACTATATTTAATCACTTCTGCTTAAACTTCTAGCTGGGGAAACGTTTATTTAATATTTTGAGTAAATACTGTGTACAGAAGTCAATTAACAAAGTTATGACGTCAAAGGGACGAAAGGGTTATTTGACTACCTCTAGAATAGACGACCAAGTGCAAGTCGGACTTGCTTGAATTGGTTTCGCACAGGTTAAGGACGTGAAATTACATTGTCCTTGCGTACAATAAACTTTAAAATATTACAAAAAATCCCGCTTGTTCGCCAGATACAGACAGTTTATGGAAATATTAAAATTATCCCATAATTTTAAAATGATTCGATCGATTTTGTTTAAACCAATTTTCATTTAAATCTTTTATTAAATTCTATATATATGTACATCAAATTTTTTTGTTACAATTTTTTACTGTGTATTTTAAAAGCTAGAGGGGCGAAGACAGGCTTTTTACTAATTTAGAAGTGAATATATCACAAAATATTGGCATTAAAGAAAAGTACACCAACATTTGAAAATACTAATTGCTGTTATTGTCATTCTGTAAATCAAAATGCAAAACCTCAATAAAATTGACCTAAAGGGTTTTAAATATGACAGTTGACTTATTTGGCCAAAATAATATAAATAAAATCTCGAAATACTTCCAAAATTCTCTTAATCATTCCAAATATGTCCACGAAATCGTTAAATTAAGGTCACCAGAGCCCCAATTATACCATCTTTTACCTGCCATAAGGGGTGAACACAGACCTATATAAAGTAGAACACGTCAGTCTCTTCATTTTGCCAGCCTATCATAACGACACATAAGCCAATTAATGATAGCAACCCCGTACGTTCATCCCATTTTATTTTATTGTTTTAACAGCACAAAATTACACAATTGGGCATTTTTTTAGTTTTTGTTTGACATTTGCCACCGAGAAAAACTACTTAAATGGAAATATTGCAGTGTAGAGTTGTATTACTATTTGACAACCTTCATAGCCTTCTACGCGGAGGTCTCGGGTTCGATCTCCAGTCAGGTCATGAGGGGAAATGATCTTTTTCTGATTGGCGTGAGTCTTGGGTGTTTATCTATAGGTGTATTTGTTATAAAAAATACAGTATCGTTGAGTTAGAACACAGGTTTCGAATTTACTTTGGGACTAACTAACCTGTGTGATTTGCCTCTATATTACTATACTCTTAGTAATTTGGCTACAAAATAAGTACACTTGCATTGTCTACTAAAAATAAGTCTGTGAGGGTGACAATAACCAGCCCATTTAGCGGGCTGGGTCCCGATGTCCGATTTCATTGGAATAATTCGAGTGAATCTTTGTCTTTTTAAGATTTTATGGATTGAATAAGTTTATTTTCATACTTTGACGATTTATTTTTGGATTTTAAGGCTGATGAGTTGAAAATGAAACAAGTACGGATTTTTTATAACAAGAGTGATAGTAGACACATGCCAATTTTTATTCTATACTACTTTTTGTTTTAGTGAGCTAAAAAAACAAGTATATACTTATAAATGTCATTTGTATATTTATTTTGTCGTTGCTAAATAAGTGTTTTTTTCAATTGCAAATTATGACTAATGATAAGTCGTTAGACTAAAACTTACTAAAATAACCAAGGCACATACTTGTAGGTTTGTAACTTACATTTACATGTAAAAAATATAAACACATGACCTTCTCAATTATTTTAAATATTGATTCGCGCAGTAGATTTAAATATTACCCGACCATACAAACAGTTCCTCTTTTTTTAATATTAGTGTAAAAAAATAAATAATCTGTGATCTCGGGTTCTCTTACAATGACCGTACATTTCGTTTGAAGTTTATTGATGTCCGGAAACATACCCGAAGCGTGGTCACATTACAGTTACATAAATCTTTGTTGATTTCTTTAGCGGGCGGTGAAAATATTTCGGTTGATATTCTATTGTATTTTTATCTTTACTTTTCTGAAAATTCCCGTTGATTTGGTTCAATTTTCGCCTACAAAGAGTACCTAAGTTGATTTAAGCCTTGTTTTTCACAGGAAAAAGCAACAGTCGTTTCGAATTGAATGGACTCGGAAAGGGATGTAGGTATTTAATAGAAAAAGACGGTCGTCCTGCTTCTCTTTTCTTGGTATACGTCCATTTCTTTCTGTTAGATGGTATGATCCAAACAAATCGGAACGTCTGTTACGAGTATAAGGTTTGTAAGTTTCACAGATAAGAAAATCGTTCAGCGATTGTTGCTTCTTCCACATGAATACTTCAAAAAAATCTACAACACTTTTGTCAGTTTTCTTTGATGTTTTACAAACGTACGGTGACCGCTTTCCCTTGGGTAGGCTATTTTTGCCTTTTTTACCCACAGCTACGAATTATCATAGACTTTAACATACTAATTTAAATATTTCTCGATGTTTTATATAATACTTATTCTTGAAAAACTGATGAGAAAAGAAATAAAAAAATTCGCGCGCCTTTTTTTCTGTTTTATGAAAGAGGGAGGCAAACGAGCAGGTGGGTCACGTGATGTTTTTTTTTATGTCAGAGGGAGGCAAACGAGCAGGGGGTAACAGAAGCGTTGCGGGCCTTTAAGGGATTTAGTATTGTTGAGTTAGTATCTTATAATACAAGTCTCAATTTTGTTGTGACCCCCCGGATGTTCCAAGTGTCTATGGGCGGTGGTGATAACTTAACATCACGTGACCCGCCTGCTTGTTTGACCCCCTCTGACATAAAAAAAAAATTCTAAGTAAGATCAAACTTTTCCGGTTCATGAATATCTCCAATTAGTTATTAATTACATGCGAAATAGTTTTCATGAGCCTACCATTCAGCTAAGCGTGGCTTTTGAGTTTTAAGGCTCTTGGTTCTGTCTAGCCCGTATGAAATAAAGACGGGCTACTGTATTATTGGTTATTTTTTTTGCATAAGTCAGTAGTAACTCAAATTTTTATTATTATTAATTATAATTAATATTAGGTAATTCGAGATGTAACAAAAGATCAATTCTTAAATTAACTTTTTTATTAAGATAAGCTTTTAGATGTAACAAAGCCCAGACCTAGGCGCGTCTAGGTAGGTTATCTTTGATGAATAAAATGTATATGTATTTTATACTTTATGGATAATTTGATCAAATCTTTGGCGTAATTTCTTTTGAATCTGATTTCTAAGAACCTTGAAATAAAACATCACAGGTCTCTGGATTTGACATGATTGAATATGGTAACTGGAAAATTACTTTCAGTGTATGTAATTTAGCTTTTAGCTTAGTTAAAATTAGATTTTTATTGAAGTTTAGTATAGCTTATTAAGTAACAATTCTTTTTAACTAGCTTATGCCAGCGGTTTCGCTCGCTTCAAATTCAGAGGGGATAAAAACAATAAAAAGTAGCCTATGTCGACATCGGAACCTTCAAGAAAAGAGCGTATAAATCCCTTGAAGGCTGGCAACGCTCCTTAAGTATAGTTTTAAGAAGTCAAGAAGAAAAGTAATTTTCTAAATAGTACCTACATTATTTGAGATTAACAAGGGAAGTATCATTTTTTCTATAGCTAAGAAACATATGTTTATATCACAATAGAGCACACAAATATGATCGCGTGACGTATCTCGTGTATCTAACAATTAATTAAGTTGGAAACAAGAAATAAAAAAAACAAGTTTCTTTATTATTCATCTCAAATAAATATCGCTCTATAAATACTACTTGTTTATATGATATTTATATACATATATGACTTTTGAAACACTTCTAACCGAAGTTTTTACACAAATAAGAGCATATAACTGAAATTAAGATGATAAATAAATCACGTTAAGGTATCATATACTTTTAAGTCATCTCATTAATTTTAAGTGTTCTGTAGTCGATAAGAATCCTTATAATTTCGCCATATTCACCTGTCCGACTAACGTTCCGTCCGAGACTTAACTTTTGGTAAGCAAGGAATATACGTATTAATCATGCCGATAAAGAGATAAATAAAATAATGAATACATTTGTTTAGGTTTCTTTCTCTGTATGTAAAGAAGGGAAGATATTTTTATCTCGTCTTTCCCACAAGGCGGAGTATTGGATTGGATATTTTTTGTATTTTTAGTTATTTTATCTTATCTTTGATATATAATTCATACACAATAGTAGTGGGTCGTTGACGATTTTACCATCAACGCAACGAAACCGTTTATGGTCGATAGTAAACTAGTTGAAAAATCAGTTTAATTTTCTACTAAGGAATTAACAGCGTGAACTGCATGAATTGGGCGTTTGGTTGCATTGGTGTTAATAGTTGAGAGATGAGACGATCAGCGTCGCGCGTTGTGCGGCCGAGTCGCGACCGTTGCGAGCGCGAGTCGTTCACGCCGTCAACCAGTCTATGCAAAAACCGTCAACTAGTTTATCCCTGCAAGACGATAAACTATCTAAAAACAGTTCGTTTATTCAACGCTCACCTTTAATAAATAATCGCCTCCCACTCTCACCACAGAGCATTATATCTTGAAGATAAGCTTGAAATAGAGTCAAACAGATAAATTTTTTTTACATAAATAATACCACCAATATTATAATTCTCATATATAATTCAGTACTGCTCATGGTTTACTGAATCGGATTTAATCTGTGAGTACTCAGTCTTAATATAGCGAACAAGCTCACAGGTGTTCCTAAGCGCGTAACACGGATAAATCTCCCTTTATACAAGCCAAATATGTATAATTTACATTTGCGGAAAGCAGAAAATTAATCCACGTTAGCAACAAGGCGAACATCAAAGAAACTTTTGATGAGGGTCCACTTCTAAGCTAAATCTTAGATCAAAGAAAAAAGGGAGATACATGTATTTTGTTGCGAGGTTCTTATTGGATTAATATAAGTGTTTCAACTATTACATATAGTGGTTAAAACATGTTAAAAGTCCTAATGGCCAGTCCGCTTCTTCGCAAACTTCAAACTTATAAACACCCCTATTTGCGTCAGGGGTTAAAACATGAGGGTAATTATGAGATTTTGTATGGCTGACATCTTAAGTAACTAAGGTGAATAGTTTATGAAGCCTTTCGAGACGAAGTTCTGAGCTGTTTGATTGGATATTGATATCGTTTTACGTCTCTATTCCTTACGGGCTACACTCAAGGTCTACGCTTTGTTGAACGGTCGGTGGACTTATAGGTGAATGGAATGGAGGTTTAGTGATAAATTACACCGTTATTAAGAATCCCCTGTTTTAAACACATTACTTTCTTGATTGATTGTTACAATTTTGAGTAGAGAAGCAGGTGGCGCTTTATATGGTTTTCTTTTACTCCCAAACCAACATTATAATATTTGATCCCTTTTTCAACTTTCCTTGATTCAGTAAATATACAAACTCGATGTTTTCGTAAGAAAGCATCTGTAACATGTTAATAAATTCGAGATCAAAGAAATATTGTCTATTTATATATCCATAAACTTAAACATATGACATGCAAAAAGTGATTGCCAAAGCACGATTTCAAACACAATTATTGGAAACGTTATATTTATTTTCTATCCAGCAGAATGAAACTGGATCAGGCCATTATAGAGCAGGAAATGGAAATTATATAGAAGGATGAGAAAAATTGCCCGTACATTTACATTTGTAGGTACCACAGACTGTATGCAAGTAAACCATGCAGGTTACATTAACTTTGCGTGTACATTACGAGTGTAGCATACTGCTATTTAGCGCTGCGTATTTAGTTCTCTTCCATAAATTCTAAAATTTTGCAATAAGAAAAGTTGGTTAGTAATAGATTATTGTTTCTGGCTACCACAGGATAGGCATTTTTGTCTAGGGTGGTGCCAAAGTCAATATTTTTCTTTATATTTTGGTATATATGAGTTTGATTTTTATTTATATAAATACTTTAAATTTACTGTTGTTTGTTATGTCTCAATAAACTTATTATGCTTGTTTTTATTTTTATTTCAATGACGTCAATGTAATTGAACTATAAAACAACTTAGAGAAAGTAATAGTTGGACGTGGTTTTAATTTTCCCAATGGCAAACAAACTTCAAACGAAACAAAAAATAACTGAAACATATTGTGCCACATTACACTTTAAAAAAAATTACACAGACGAACCGTGGTTTACCTTATATGATTCTGTGGTAAGGACTTGCGATCGTCGCGGGATTTGAATGAGATGGACGTGACCAATTTGTGCAATAAGAGATTTGTATTCCTTCTGTACCTTCTTTGACCTACTTTCTTAATCTTTTGTCTTCTTAATCCTAGTTCTTATTATTATTATAAGAGTGAAAGTTTGGATATTCGTTTTCAATAACGTCACATCCAGTGGACGAAATGAGATTACATTTTTTTATACTCCTTGTTCTATTTCATACTTTTTGCATGTTATAAATGCAGAATAACACATAAGGTACTTTTAACTCTAAAATTTCTATATAAGTGTAGCCCCGGAGCGCAGCTAGAATTTAATTGCAAGCGAAGTGTGCTTGTATGTACCATCACACAACCAGTTGGTAAATTAAGTGTATCTCGACATAGTTCAGACTAAGTCTAACTATTCCAATTGTATACTTATAGTCTAAAATACATATTTAGAACATCGTACACTCACCTGCTTATAATTTAATTTTCAAATCATATAAGAGAATTCTCCAATTTATATCTATATACGTATATCTCTTCCGTTTCTGAGTGACTGACTGAAAGACAACGCACAGCTGAAACTACTGAACGCAAGTAACTGAAATTTGGCATGCATGTTCCTTAGAGACTGTAGGGGAGCATGAACAGGATTTTTGGAAATTCTACCCCGAAGGGGTGAAAAACTTTTATATGAAAGCTAATCTACGCAAGCGAAGCCGCGGGTAAAGCTAGTTCTAAATAAAAAGTTTCTATTTAGTTATTGTTGGTAATAATACACTATTGCTAAATTTGAACTCTTAATTTCCCTTATTTTTATAAAGCGAAAAGTAATATCCACAAACACAATTCTCTGTTCTTAGACAAAGCTCCCTTTAATTTTTCAACGTCGAGATTGAAGGGCAAAGGGAGCAAGAATAGCCCCAACTTATTTTCCATGGCTTTATTCTTCGATCTAAGCAAACTTTCTTAATTGTCTGTGGCGATGTTAAATTAACTCGGCTTTAATGACCTGTTTACAGTGTTTACAGCTATACAACTATCTACTCTATAAAAATTATTTCAATGTTTATGAAAGATAATAATAGAATAATACTTTATTTCACTCAAAAATTCATACACGTTATTCATAATAAACTATAAAAATTACATATGATAAGGATATAAATATCGATTGAAAATAAAAATAGTTTGTGTCCATTAATAGGAAACGACGAAAAGTGTGCTTAGTCTATGTCATTCTCCAGCCCTTACACTATCTCTACATAAAAAAATCACACTAATCCGTTGCTCCGTTTTGACTTGAAAGACGGACAAACAAACATTCTTTCACATTTATAATATTATAAGTATGGATCAAATAAATCCAAAAAGAATATGACGTGACATCTTTACCTTTAAAAATACATTTAATTTTGTCTTAAAAATGCTGATTAAAAAGGATAAAACTGAAAACTAAGATCGTCCAATACAGAGTTGAGGACACAAGAGCGCGATATAAATGCCCTATTGATCGTAGTAACGTTACTTCGGGAAGAGAAATACGTTTCTCTTGGGTGCTCGGTGCTTGGATCCCCTTGGGAGTTTCCTTGTTACAGCTTACAGGTTACGATGTGAGGAGTTCAATTGCAAGGGTTACTAGGAGACGTTTTAGGGGCCCGAAGTGAATTGAAAATATCTTAGTTGGTGGATGCCGTTTTCAAACGGATGGCTTTTTACGTTAAGCAATTTTTTTAAAGGATAATTTTCACAGAGTATAATTTTCTAACATCAATTTTGAGGCCAAAAGATTCACTATAAACATAAACCGCGCAAGCAGAATTTTCAAAAATTGGACGCATCTTCAACATTTGTTGCCCTAGCCACAGTTTTCCAGCCATTATGCAGAACCCTTGTGACGGCTAAGCATTATCACCTTGCTCCCTCTAATTAGTGTATAAGCATATTTTATATTTAGTATTGCCTTTTCTAGACTAAAATAATGCTTTTTGATTAGTTACTCTCAGGCACCGTTTATACAGAGAGTATAATATATATATAAAAACCTCTCCTACTTCTCCCCCTTTCATTAATAATAAGTTTGTCCCTGGCTCAATCAGCTTCATTGCTCATTTGTCTTCTGGTGGTCGCCGCTGATTAATCTTGGTCGTGACCGAAAAATAGTGTTATAGATGTTTCCTGATGCTATTTATTCCTTTAAGCGCTTTTATATCCCAATACTGAGCAAAGACCTACTTTTTCTTTTTCCACTATTCACAATATAACCCAGCTTGTTGCAATATAACTCATCTTTTCCATGACCGATCTCTATGACAGCTCTCTATTAAAAATAAATCACGCAAGCTAATACGCCTCAAAAAATAGTTTTTTTCATTATTCAGTTACTTTAGTTAGAAATATGATAATGTAAATAGCAGTAAAATCAGCTTCACATTATTTTTTGTCAAATTCAATCTTTATTATTATAATTCTAAGAACAGTTATATTAAAAGCTTCGAATACTTAATTATTCATGTTTGGCTTCGGTAATTAAGTATTAAGTAATTTAATGTTCATTGTACTGAAACTGGAAAATTAAAGCAATTTATTCATTTGTTCTTCTTTCGAGACAAAGCCGTAGGATATCGGATTTAAGATTTTTATTTTTCTGCTGTTGGAATATTTAGAAGATGGAGGAGTTATAATTTACTTCCAAGGTCAATAAAAAAATAGTATTATATATCTATTATGTATGCTAGAATCGTTAACATATTCACATACACACATACGTACAGTCCCTAGGGCTGCGTTCCCTTCGCATAACGGATTAAGCTCGCCTATTCTGGCCGCGGCAGGTGTGTAACCGCCGTTCATTCGTCATAAAACGCGGTACTGTCGACTGCATATATATGTATATGTATTTCCAATCCCATAATCTCGCTTATACTAAAACCTTTTGGTATAATACATAATATTGCCGAGATCCTGGGATTGGCGTAGGCCTACTCAAAATAGTGCATACTTGTATTTTATTTTTAAAAGAAACATAATAGTTATTTCATTATCGCCAATTGTGGTTAAGTCAAAAGGGCGTGTGTTCTTTGAACGTTTTGCTTTATAATAACTTTGCTATTCCAATACGCTGTACTATAATTTAAGTTCCATATTGATCAGCGTCTGTTTAAAAACAAATATTTCCCGATAAAAAAGTTGTCACATTAAAATCTAACTTTATTAATTATCTGCTTTCTAAAAATCCACTGTTTAAACTTTATATTTTTACTATAACCAACACAATTTATATTTTTGAACTCATCATGTGTCTGAGTGTACCCCGCCAAAGCTATCAATTTCGCAGCACCGACGTGACAAGTGTTTTACTGCTCTGCACAGAAAAACTGATACATATATTTATCTCTTACAAAGAATCTACGAGTAAACCTTGTTTCTTTGTTCGCGTGTTCTGTAAATTGCTAGAGAAAACGATTTTGACACATCTGTTGAAAAGTTCAAATAAAAGTTTTAAACAAACAAATCTTCCACATACATATACAATTCATATGTATGTGTACATATGCAATATTTTATGGTTTCATGCTCTATTTAGGTAGTATAAATCACCAGAGTATTTTTCTACAGTGTTCCGGTTCCGGTAGTCAAACTAGTTGACTTAGCTAGGTTAATGGTTTTTACACTGAGAGACGTCAAACCTCCGCAACCCAAAGGGTAAGCTAGATCCATCTAGATGGTATTTAGAACCCATGCTCAGAATAATCTTTTATTTCGATAATCAGATAATTCAAGCTTGTAATGTCCATTATCCAACACATTCTTTGCCCACTGGACCACGGACGCAGTCAGTATAAAGACGTATAATTCTATGTATGTATAGTATATACCTAATATCTTGTAGTTTTATGCTTTATTCATTAATCAAATTAAATAACATAATAAATTTTTACAACTAAGTTTGTACAATTGAATTTTCTATAGAAAATGCGGCAAATTTTTCTATTGACCTTCAGATCAAAAGGCACGTTGTACCCATTCAGACTTATTTCCTCTTGGATTTCCATCTAAGGCCTTTTCTTCGCCCCAAACACTGCTAATTAGCTTGCTAATTAGTCACTTAATATTCGACCCCAAAACTCGGCCGATTGTCGTTATGTCAGCAAGTTGGGAACTTTGTAATTGGGTGAGGTATTGTAACAGCTCCATACTTTTTTAAAACTTATTCGTAAAATTATCGAGTAGCTAAAAATATTGCAGCTATCTTCCTCAATCCATGTTTAGTTATACACTTAAAATCACGTGACCTGCATATTCGTTTGCCTTCCTCTGTCATAAAAAAAGATACATTATTATTATATTATTTATTATTATTATTTAATATATGATTGTTCAGCGGAAGTCTGCAAAAAAATTCTGAATACTGATTGACAAAATACGGGCCGAAGCCGATCGTCTTGTTTATTAAGTATCAATACGAATGCGACCGAAAGCTTATTAAGCTCATTAAGTTCACGCCATAAACTAGTCAAAAAGTAGGCGTTTCTTCAAACAGTTTACCATTGACCATAAAGTCTCGTTGCGTTAACGGAAAAATTATCGATGACCCATTTCTACATTCTACCATTAAAACCCTAATTTGACTTAGTGTGGCCTTTGAGTTTTACAACTCTTTATTCTATCTACCCCCCAAGGGATACAGACGTGATAATGCATCTATAACAAACTAATATGTCGTATAACAAAGCCCTCATTTACAAATTCGATATGGAATCTATTAAACTTGGAAAAATAATATGGAAAAAACTACACGACTCCGTTCAAAGGTGCCGACCTCAAAAGCTCACCATCTCGAACTTACATGAACTTCGGAACTTATTATCGAAGTGCAAAACAAAAAGTTTCCAAGAAACGTCGATATGAGATTTGTCGGCGAGTCGGCGTGAAATACGAGAAGTCGGAAACTGAATATCTTTAGGTACTCCAGAACCAATCTTAACTAAAATCCAACTTTATAGAATTTTGCGTTACTTTAATATAAAAAGAAAATAATGATATTAAAATTGAGATTATTAGAACACTAACTCAATAGTATTAATATTGATATAATTAAATAATTCAATAACGAAAAAGATAATAATTACAATTAACTTTTAGAACGTATCTCAAATAAACTTAAGATCAAAACTAATCTAAATTTAAAAATAAATCTAAACTAAACTTTAAAAAAAAAATCGAAATCTAGCTATCTACGCCATAACGAAAAATACTTACATAGATAAATATGCAAATTCCAGTTCAATAAAAAAGAGATGAGATTTTCCCTCGACCTGTCCGGAGATCGTTCACAGATTAAATTAAATGTAAGATTATTTGAAAAGTACTAATAAAATGCTTATGTATATGGACTACTATAATGGACTACGTGGACCGAAAACGGGTCCTGCAGGCGCAAAAATTTGTTCAGGTATTTCTCGGAAGGTATTAATTGCCACGACTGCAAAACTTTAGCTCTTGATCGAATTAATGGACCTACTACATACACAGAAATTTATACAAAATCAATATACTGACTCTAACCTCAAACGCTTTAACAAAGACTATAGAGGCAGCTTACCTCAGTTACAAGTCGATTCGCCAGGTCTTCAATATGTCGAATCAATTAATCGATTTTATTTCTTGAAAATGACAATGAAATTCCATGTTTTCATGTATAATGTATTCGCAAGGTTTTCTTCGAACTATTAGTCTGTTTCAAGCCTTTTACCCTACGACATTCGACGAATCGTATCGAATCATTCCTAGAAATAAAGAAAATCCTAGAAAAAGAAACCTAAATCGAACTTAAAGCCTAGTATAAACTTTGGAAAGGTTATTTCTCAATTTATAGTTGAGTCCGCCTAATAAGTAGTACACTATCAATGTTATATGTATGGTGATTTCTATAACAAAATTACTTGCGCTGTTTTCGCTATTGTCATGCCATTCATAAGTTAAGGTTTACAGTAAATTCGACCTTATGACATCAATACAATACAGTAAATTCAACCTTAAGGTATCAGTACAATATGGTACGGTATCATATAATGTAACCATGCAGATATGCGTTCTATAGTATATTGAGTGATATATAATCTTAAAAGATTTGAATTTAATAGGATTATTATCGTCAAAAGAGGCTCTTTTTAAGACTAAAACCTCAAGTAGATTTGAGTTTTTTAAATGCGGAGATGATCAAAATTAATATCCGAGCGTATTAACAGTTAATTTGTCAGCGGTAACGCATTTTTATAGGATTTTCGTGTTCTTTGTTTGGTATTTTGATATTTTTATTTGCGAGATGATCTGCTCTTTATTGAGTGTGTAGAACGTTACTGTAATTGAATAATTAATTTTCATTTAAGTGGCTTTGTGTCTTAATGAGAATAAATTTATTTAAACCGAAAGCATCAAAGTTTACTGGTGACTACTGTCTGACCTCTGCAACTCAAAGACCAGAATCTACCTTAGTTTAGATTTATACAAACGCTAGATAGAGTTCGTGACCTACAGCTAACCTAACCTTTCGAAGCACGGAATCACGTTTATTTTAGGATAATCAGGCCATTTAAGCCTGCAGTCGATTAAAATAATTCTTTACAAAAAATGCATCCCAATGGAATTCAAACTCACAACCTTTAGATCAGAAGGACCAAAGGAGGCAGACAAAATGCCAAAGGTTGATATCAAAGTTTTAATCAATCTGACTTTCAGAATCATAATATCCACCGAAATCAAAATGAAGCCAATCAATTGCTATCCTCTTTTCAAGATGGTACTCAATTTGAGATAAATTGCTTGATCAGGAATTCGATTTGATTATAATCGTCTTTTATAAGCACTCGCCGACTTAAATCTAAGTGCTCTAGGATTCAGATATCGATTTCGGTGAAAAAACGATTCGATTATCGCAGGTTGTCCTGTTCAATAGATTTCTGGCGGATTGTGGGTTTTAGTTCATTCAGAGCAAATTTCTTCTTTTAATACTATTGGCTAAATAACTGTCAGTTTAAAGGACTGAAATATATCTGGTCATTTCGAATTTTCATTTTATTTTGCTCGTAAATCATTTTAAATACTAAAATTGGAAGTGATGTTATTTATCATCTAGTTTTATTGTTATTTTGTAAAATCTAAGATTTATATTAATATATGTATTTATATGTATTACCGACAATTCTCTAAAATCTAGTTTGATTACTCACAGCTTATTTTAAGAATATTAATCATATTTTTGTAAAAATTGTTGCCATTTTATAATCGGACTGAAAATTTTGCATATAAATAAGATGATGTTAAATAATAAAGGTCTTGTAAAAATACGTTTTGATAATGTAATTTTAGATAAAATTGTTAATTATCATAATTTGAAACTGCCACTAGAATATTTTTTATATTAATTTTATAGCTGAGTATCTTATTTTGGTCATTTGCGATTAATGACCATATTGTCAATTGAATCAAGGTTACCAGAGTATGTAGCAGCCTCGATACTGCAAGCTTCATAGAGTGCGCTGACCGCTTTCCGCATGGGCTGCATGCCTGTATGTATAAAAAAACAACAAAATACTAGTTTATTCAATAAAATGCAAATGTTCCAATTATAATGTATACAACGTTTTCATCCACACAGCTAAAATAGCGGAACAACAACAAAATGCAACTGGAAATTTAAATCCTTGTCTTGCGTATTTGTAGCGAAACAAAAGGGCAAAGTGGCTACCTTGCAGTAGACGTGAATGCCAGATTCCGCATTCGCGCAAGCTCAATTCAAATGCGCTATTCTTGAATATTTGATTTACCGAATATTTGTACTCGAATGAATTTCATGCGACATTTACAGCCGGTTGCACCAAAATATGACACGTTTAACTTTTCAGATTTATGTTTTACGAACACTTTACTTTTACTGTTGAAATTTTTGTGAAATGATTTGCATCAAACATTTAAACGTAAAGTCGTAACGATAATTGTTTTATGAATTACAAAATGAGAATGTTATGGTAACTGAAAGTGTAAACGGAACACGTGTCTGTAAACAGTAAAATTTGTGCAACTTTTCTGTCAATTCCTTTTGTAAAATACGTGACTTTTTACAGTTTGTAACTTGCAACCGGCTGTAACACTTGAGTTTTAAGAATAATCATTTTTGTCCAAGCATTTGCAACGAGTCGTCTGGACCAGTTGTTTCAGTTGTTGATTTGGTTATTAATCAAGCATGCGTAATTTAATTCGATCTCTTAATTCCCTAAATCTTTGTTGAGTCCCACATTCGAAAATAGTGTTCTGGCACGAAACAAATACACATTATGAAACGAGAATAATGTTCTGAAAAACGACGAAAATTTGACCCGGTTTTTATTACTCAAAATGTTCTGTGTGAAAATTGAATGCAGATGCAAATGGTGATACATGCAGGGTTGGGACAATAAATATTGACTAGATTGTATCTTTACAATTGTTATCAAAATTGATGATAGATAGCTATTTTTTATGTTCGATTGTTTGGCCAAAGAAAAACACTTGGTTCAACTTATTCGAGGAAAGTCTTATCTTAAAACAATTTGAAGCGGCTACAAAAAAAATAAAATTAAATTAATTAAGATAATTAACAGTTATGAGTATCGATCTAACAACAGAAAAATATTTTGCAATAAGCAGTAAAATATCATAAAACAAAAGCAATAACATCAAAGAAAGGCGCGGTGACGGTACCCGTCAGTTTTCGAAGCGTCCGAACGCAATCTCTAAAAATAAATTTTGACCCGACCTATTTTTCTCTAAGCAGTGTTTACACGCAGGTCACAGAAAATCATTTCATAAGTAAACTAAAAACAAGTTTGGACACATGTTTTGATAGGCAACACATCGGCTAAACTGTTTATGAGTCGGCCCTTTTTTTCCTTTGTTAGAAAAACTCGGTCATAGCGGATATCCACAACGTATTTATTGGCGGGATGTCAAATCTTCATTTAGTTCACTAGCTCCCGGACTACAAAACTAGTTAATAGGTCAGTTGGTACGTTGGGATCAACTATTTCGGACCAATGCCTTTTCCTGCTTTTTCTTATTTTCAATTCTGATTCTGGCAGTTACAAACCGACTACGTCGTGTTGGAAATGCAGGGGGATTTTCAAATATCTCTAATTTTGATGAAATTTATTTCTCCTTTTTAATCAAACAGTATAACCTTGATATATGCATCCAATAAAAGAAATACATACATATGTGCACATAACAAAATTGCATAATATGGAAGATTTACGAGATCACGATTTTTTTCCAAATATTTGAATCGTTAGTATTAACAAGCCTTTGTGCCAATTGCATTTTTTTTATATCAAAGCGAGGCAAACGAGCAGGCGATGTAAAGTGATCACAGCCGCCCATAGACAACTGCAACACCCCCGTCCTCCCTATTTGGGGAGGGCGGGGAAGTTAGGCCTCTTGCCCTCCCACTCACCGGACATGCATGCATATTTAATTAAATATTTCAGTGTGCTGTTTCGAAAATCCTAATAAGTTCGTCGAATTTTTGTTTAAAAATGTAAGCAAAAGTATTTCATTAGTGGGTCACTTCGCATTCATGCTTTTGATAATGTTTGGTTTTGTCTTTTTTGGCTTATTATGTTGATTCTCATTTTCACAACTCCAGAAGACGTATGTATGCTAATTATTTTTAAATAATGTATTCTGTTAAGAGATGAAAGAGGAAGGCAAATGAGCAGGCGGGTCACGTGATGTTAAGTGATCACCGCTACCAGAGACAATTTTTTTACGTCAGTATCTTAGTCAAGCGACAAATAAGTACCTTGGTATGACCATTGCTGAGAAGAAACTTATTTTTTACCCTATTATTTCATTATCAATATTTAAATCGCAAAAAAAAGATTAAATATTTTCTTACTAAATTATGATATCTGAGATATAAAAAGGAAGAAGTGATTTCTTAAATTTTTGTACATGTTTATTTCTCTTTCATATTTATTATTGCATATAAATTTAGAAGGGGAATAATAGGTTCCTAATTGAACGATGAAATCTGTTTATGACAGAGTAAAAAAATATTTCCAGATAGATCCTTTGCTCCCAGGAAGAGCTTAAATAAACCGAAAGGAAGCCTCTTTTACACAAAGGAAATACTTGAAATTGAGTGACTTTTCTAAAAATTCTCACTTGAAATATTTAATGTATTTTCTAAAAAAAAAAAATGAAAATTTGTTGGAGCTTTGGTCTTTGATAAAGAAAGTTGTAGATCGTTTTCAGTGGAGTTCAAACTTGGAAGTTTTAATAAATTATCGAATGTTTGATCTTTCTGAAGGTGATTGCTGAACGGATTTTCACCGAGTTTTAATATCGGTGTGACTTCAAAAGCGTTGAACAAAATTAATTAATTGAAATTTAATTCTGACTTCAAAGAAATAACATGCTATAGCATAGCCTGTAATAAGACTACTAAAATGAAAGAAATTTTTAGTCGGCAAAAAAGACAACACGTTTTGTAGTGGTATGGAGCCACTGCTAGTAGTGGTATGGAACCACTACTTGTGGTGGTGTGGAGCCAGCTACAGGCTTCTTTTTTAGCCTGTAGCACGAATGGGCCGGCTCGTCCGGGTAAGTACTATACTCCCACAGAAGACCAACGCCTGAATGGCGGTTATCAGCCGTCATGCTCCGTCCGGTGAGTGGGAGAGCCGGGGGCCCTACTTCTCCGTTTTTTATAAGCCGGCAACGCTTCTATAACCCACGGGTGTTGCAGTTGTCTATGGGCGGCGGTAGTTTGCCTTCCTAAGACATAAAAAAAAGTATTACACATATTACTTAGTCTTCCGCGCGTAGTTATAATTTGCAATATCTCGGGATCTATGTGGCGTATCAGGATGAAACAGACGCTATATTTTAAGTTTTTAAGACCTTCTACAATACAACTGTGAAAACTGTATCAAAATCCATTCAGTAGTTTTTGCGTGATGTGTGTACAAACATACAGACAGACAAAAATTCTGAAAAAGATCGTTTCGGCTTCTATATGTCCTAATAATACCGCTCCACATGCTTTCTCTTTAATATCTTCCTTCTACAGACAAAGCTCGGTTAGAGGTTTATTATATGTATAGATTAAACTAATGTAACATTTAAATAACACATAGGCCGAAAAGGTCATCAGCTCAGCTTTGAGCTACGGTTAGAAGCCGTAGCTTTGGTTTTAAGCTGGTGGTAGAATGCATTTTCCATACTTTTCTTTTCACGCGGGAAAATGGAAGCCTTCGAAATCTTACCTCCTATCCTACTTCCTACTAATATTATAAATGTGAGTTTGCGAGGATTGTTTTTTAATGTAAAAGGGAGGTAAACGAGCAGGCGGGTCACGTGATGTTAAGTGATCACCGCCGCCCATAGGCAAATGCAACACCCGCGTGGTCACAGAAGCGTTGCCGGCCTATAAAATACCTCCTGAAGTTGGGCCTCCGGTTCTCTTATTGTATGTATGTTTGTTACTCTTTAATGAAAAATCTTTTGGACTGATTTGGATAGTAATATACACCAGAATAATCCTATAGGCTACAGTTTGCAATGATTTTAGGTAATTTTGGTCGTAATATAACGATACATGTCAATTAAGTTGGGAAAAAATCTGCCTTCTGAGAGCTAGCTTGGCGTATGATGCCTAAGCCATTGGAGTTACACAAAGATGATGTGCCGTGGGATTGTTTATCTTGAATAGCGGCAGCGGGAGTGGTAGACTAATTTTCACGCGAGTGAAGCCGCTGGAAAAAGCTATTTATTTATACAATAAAGCTTTCGAGCTCTTTCATTGTTTGTTTGAACGCTAATCTCTGGAACTACGTAAATAGAAAAAAAGGCTCTACGAAAAGCTTTGAGAGCAACATTTCTATGGAAGGCTTTATAATCATTTAGCGTCCTGAAATTTTTCTTGAAAATTTCATAAATTTACTTTCAAAAATAGTTTCAGGTTTTGTTAAGCTTTTACCTTAAATTCAGGTAATGAGATATGAAATATTCGAATATACAACATTAGTGTTATAATTTGAGAATTAACTACGAAATTACTTCGCAAACTTGAAAAAAAAACCATATTGGTTCAATTTATTGTGTACTAGATTTCGCCCGCGGCTTCACTCGCGTCAAATTCAGGAGTGGCGGAATAGAATGAGACAAAAATAAGCCGATGTCACTCACCAGCCCTTTAACTATTTCCACAAGAAAATCACACTAATCTGTTGCTCAGTTTTGACTCGAAAGACGGACAACCAAACAAACATTATTTGTTATTTATAATACATATTAGTATAGATTTATAATAATAATACATACGTATCTTTATTTCGAACAAAATCCATATCATGTCTTAGTAATAATGATCTTAAAAACTATGTTACTAAATTATTCAATTAAATGTATCTGGGTCTAGTGTAATTAAGTATGGGCCTATCCACCCTGTCAACGATCACTGTGAGAAGGCTATTTATTTAAATGAGTATTATACTTATGCAAAATAAATAAATAACTATGTATATAGGGACAATTCACACAAATTGAGTTAGCCCCAAACTAAGTTCGAAACTTGTGTTATGGGATACTAACTCAACGCTACTATATTTTATAATAAATAAACATATCGATAAACATCCAAGACCCAGGCCAATCAGAAAAAGATCATTTTCCATCATGACCTGACCGGAGATCGAACCCGGGACCTCCTGATTATCAGTCAAGTAATTTAACCGTTACACCACGTAGGTCGTCAAACAGTTTTAACTTAAGTTCCCGCGGTTGCGAAACATAATAATTATGCTTTCAATGATGAAGTAACATTCTATCACTACAAACATGTATTATACACATTATTACAAAATATATTTGTGGCCTCGTTAGCGCAGTTGTAACATCCTTGCCTCTCAACCAAGAGGTTTTGTGTTCGAATCCCGGTCATGACCATGATGGAAAATGGTCTTTTTCTGATTGTCTTGGATGTATTTTCATCTTCTGTGCACCGAAAGAAAAATGAAGAATACACCAGCTGCTTCTCCTCCCGCGTAGATTGTAAAAGTCAATCAAGGGAAAGGGCTTGAAATTGGAATTCTCATAGGCGATGGGCTAGCAATCTGTCACTATTTCTGAATCTCCATTCCACCAATAAGCCCACCATTTTTCTAAGCATGGCCTTCGAGTCTTGACTCTGTCTAACCTGTGTAAAGAGACAGAGGTGATACTGTATCTGTACTATATTATCGAATTTCACATAAAATAATAGTTTTGATAGATGCAATAACTGATTTAGCGAAAATACATGTATCAGTGGCAGTTTCAATTTGTTTCCGCTCCAGAAACTGGGACGCGTGGACAATACGGGACCTCTGAAAATTAATACGTTTCTACATATTACATATTGTAGTGATACGATTAACTCTCATAAATAAATATACCTAAATAAAATATTAAGAAGTGGTATGAGCCTGCTGCATGCTTTTTTAGCCTTCAGCATGTATGGGCTGGCTCGTCCGGGGAAGTACTACAATCCCACAGAATGTTCCGTCTGGTGAGTGGGAGAACCGGAGGCCCAACTGGGGTGGGCGGGGGTTTTTATAGGCCGGCAACGCTTCTGTGACCCCGCGGGTGTTGCAGTTGTCTATGGGCGGAGGTGATCACTTAACATCACGTGACTCGCTTGCTCTTACAATAACAAAAAAGTCCCAAAGTATGATTGAGACTTGTGTTATGGGATACTTTCTAACGATACTATCTAGATATAGAGTGATATAATTATCACTGGAGAGATATAATTTATAACAAGTACTTCATCATCTGCCTGCACTGCTCTCATGCTACTTGGCGCAGTATGTCTTATTCTTCCATACTTATTTATAACAAGTACTTAAAGATAAAAAATAAAATAAAAATATGTTTATTTTTCTCCAAGATTTCAACTATTTTACAGAGTATAATTTATATAGTTGATCGTTTAGGAAACATACCTATAGACAAACTCAAATACACATAAGTATAGACAAACTTGCATAAAGTCCCAAGCCAATTGGAAAAAGATTATTTTCAATCACGACCTGACGGCGATCGATCTGCAAAATTGTTTTTTCGCATTTAAAATATCAACACCGCAAATATCCACAAATTTATATATAGGTTTAATATCATCGCAATAAATAAAATCAACTAAATATGATCTAATTTGAATCCAGTGTGACATAAATCATACAGAATACGCGAAGAGATGATTACTTCAAACGAGATACTGTCTCGACGACTTCTCGCCATCCCAAGCTGTCAGGACTAATCTCCAAGCGCCGTCTATCAGATCCTGATTACGGGGATATAAGATTAATAGCCTCATTATTTAAATACGGCGAACTTTGTTTGAATATTCTGATACGTTGGTATTATATGAATATTCAAGTAATACTAATTATCTACTCAACCAAAGTGGATAACTGAAATTAGCAGTTTGATGGTTCATTATCTATACAAAAAATAAAACTGTAACCAAGCTATGTCTTTACATCTGATATATTATATCAAACCTTATATTTCTTATAATTGTAATTGTCATTAATATGTAACCACTAATTGTTCATTTTTGTTTGTTTTCTTGTCAGATCAACGAGGTTTATCATGCTGTGTGTACCCCTTTTTTGGTTTTACAATTAGCCACTGTATACTGTATGTTGTTGTTTTCTATGTGAATGTTTAAATTGTAATACTGTTGTATAATAAATAAATAAATAAATATTATTAAAAAAATGTATAATTTTTGTATGTATTTTTATACGCACATCACGCGTTTTGATTGACGCGCACTGATGCGATTTTCACAATTATATTAGTGAAGGTCTAACTTAAAATATAGCGTTAGTTTCATCTTGATACACCACTAAGAACTCAAGATATTGATAATACTTAGTAGTTACGAGCGAACGATGTCGCGGGCATAAGCTAGTCTTTTTATAAATTAACTATTGAAAACCTTAGACCACCAAACTATGCTGGGCCTTTTGATATTACGACACAAATAGATTATTTGTTTTTCTTGCTTTTATTTATGTGCTTTAAAAAATAAAATTTAAGAGTTTAGTACGGGACTCTATTACTAGAACACCGTTGCTCTTTAGTCTATCTGTCAGTCTGTTACCAGGTTGCATCTCATGAACCGTTAGACAGGTAGAACTTTCACAGATGATATATTCTGTTACGCTACAACAACAAAAACTAAAAAAATATGTATATTAATTATTATTAAACTATATTGAAGACGTCCATAAAATAAATGTGATTTTTATGTAGATATATGTATATAACAGTACAGAACCCTTCGTGTGAGAATCAGACATGTACTTGGCCAGTTTATATTATTTTTGTGCGACTATCTCTTAGTGGACTTCAATCGTAAACCACGTACACATTATTCATTACTAAAATATCCCGTTTCAGTAATGAATACTCGTTATCGCTTACGAATAAATGATTATTAAATAAAATTGCGCTTTAACAGCCATTTACTTCGAACAATATTTGTACAAAATGCACTTCATTTTGCAGCGAAATTGGTATTTATATTCAGTTTTCATCGTGTAGATGCTAAGAGCGCAAATTGCCCATGATACATTCGATACATTTTCGCTATTTAGGATTGAGAGATTGAAAAATGTTACCAATAAAAGTATTGGAAAGGCAAACGCCTTTTATATGTGTACTTTAATTTCCGCTCTGTGAGTGGGTTTTTCTGTAGTTTCATGTTCATTTGTGTAAAAATATATAGTAAAAGTTTTTATGAAAACCATGGAAATTCAAATTGATACACGGCAAAAAAAAGTCCGGGGCAGTAACACACTCCCACAGAAGACCGACGCCTGAATGGCGGCTATCAGCCGCCATGCTCCGTCCGGTGAGTGGGAGAGCCGGAGTCACAACTTCTCCGCCCTCCCCAAATGGGGAGGGCGGAGGTTTTTCATATTATAGAGGTTTTTAATGTAATAAGTAAAATGTCAAATAATATAACGGTTTATGTCTAGATATAGGAAAATTTACCTCATAGTATAAGATATGTATTATTTTTTAGTTTCATTAAGAAGAAAATATATATTTATTCCTTTTTTTTTTCTCATTGTTACTTATTACGTTATAATTTCGAATTTTTTTTTTTAGCCTCTGAGGCTTGTAGGCACCAATACTGCTGAGTGTCTTTCGGCGTGTTCTTCTCAATAGTGGCCGTTCAGAAACGCTGGTAGTTTTAGCTTTGCAATTACTGATAAAAAGCAAAATCACAATTCAACATACCAAAATTTAGTCTACTTGAATAAAAAACTTTTTGATTTTGCTTTGGGTCCAGTGGAATTATTTATAGTAGGTTGATGTGCCATCTAAAGAATGTGATTCCATACTTTTCTCACCATGCTTCAGCTCGTCACTTGAAGTATTTCATCGCCATACATAATACAGTTTATTAGATGTCAGACGGAACTCAAATGTGGAGGAAACTTTTTTTATGTCAGAGTCACGTGATGATAAGTGATCACCGCCGCCCATAAACAACTGCAACACCCGCGGGGTCACAGAAGCGTTGCTGGCCTATAAAAACTCCCGCCTATAAAAAAAAAGAAGTTGGGCTTCCGGCTCTCCCACTCACCGGACGGAGCATAGCCGCTGGTAGCCGCCATTCAGGCGTGGGGCTTCTGTAGGAGTGTGGTACTGCCCCGGACGAGCCGGCCCATCATGCTGCAGGCTCATACCATTACTAAATCCTTCTTTGCATATTTATAGAAATAAAGTTCACACCAACGAGGAAATGAATGACAAGGAAGAAGTGAAAGATAGGAGTAAAATATACAACCTCCATTCAGAAATATGGGATAAAAGTAACTTGCAAAGCTTGGTGTTGTAAATTGTTTAATCTTTCATCAATATTAAAGATTTGTCTAAAAATATGACGTATTTGAGTCAAACATTCGTCTTATTAACTAATTAAAGTGCAAAGAAAATGGGGAAAGTTGCGTTAACCTCATTATTCATAAGGCACGAACCACCAGACAAACATACAGGCGTTATGTGTTGATTGACTGCATAATTCTGGACCACCCGCGATACTCGTGAAAGTGTGAATGTTTGTTTGTTCGTAAAGCGGTTTAAGTGATTGGAGTGCGTGCGCATAGTCTCCTAATGTGTTTTACAAGCTTTTATTTAGCTTGAAATGTATGTATGTATATCTTTTCGGGTGGAATCTTGCAACTCAATTTTGAAGCATTTATCTTCAACCGACTGATCTGAAATTTTGTATACATACTTAGGTTGGATGATGATAGTTAGCTAGGTGACATCATTCTAAATCTAACATGGCGGAACATCCAATATGGCGGACTAGTTATTTTTTAAAGCACTTCTACAATATGGATATTAAAAGAAAGGGTTTGCTGAGAATAATTTGAAAATCAAAGTGACGTCATTCTAAAAGCTAGCTTTAATTTTTTTTTATTAAATACTGTGCATAATGACTAACTGATCAAATATTCCATTTGACAAAGATCTATTTGATTTTATTTATGAATAGAATTATAAGTGAAAAAATGTTAATGTCCATTTTATAATTGTATAAATAAATGTTTAATTATTAATATGTCAGTTTCTAAGTGAAGTATTAAATTATTATACGATTTTAAAACCAATTGTTGAATTCAGTTTCATAAATTAAAAAGAACATTGAATTAAGCTCCAATGTTCAATACTATTATTTTCCTTAATTATCTTTTAAACATCTTAAATATTCCCATTTATGTATAGACTAGACAGATTTATCCTTCAAAATTTGCTACACGTCTAAATATTTTTTTTAACGACGTACCTGTATAAGTATTAAACTTGCTCGTTTAAATGGCGCGTAGAAATATAAAAAATCGGCCTACGATATTTTTACAAATTTAGTACGCTAAATATATCTGACAATGGAAACAGTTCCCATCTTTATGCTATCGCTCAATAGGCCAGTGTTGGTGGATTCATCGTTAATCAAACAGTCGGCTGCTCAGTTAGAAGGCTGGTACCGTCACTTATAAGTCAAAATTGCGTACAGAATTATTTGTTTTTTTTTTTCGTTGTTGGGCCTCCGGCTGTCCCACTCACCGGACGGAGCATGGCGGCTGATAGCCGACAACCAGGCGTCGATTTTCTGTGGGAGTGAGGTACTGTCCCGGACGAGCCGGCCCATTCATGTTGCAGGCTTAAAAAGTATGCAACAGGCTCATACCACTACGAAAAAAAAACGAAATTTCAATTTCTCTTTTTCCTGTTACCAACTTGTAGATCTGAAATTTATTATTATATTTACATTATTCTTTATTAATTATTTTAATTTAGAACTTTCCAGCAGTTGAGGCGTAATTAGCAAAAATTCAAACTTTCGCCTTGATATATTAGTAAAATTGAAATACGTAATTTAGAAATTTCAGTCACAGATCATATGTAAAAGTTGAAATAAATATTTATAAGACCTTCCTAAGTTGCTTACGAGCTGCAGAATTTAATTTTAACGTCTATTAAACTGACAAATTAACTTTTTTCACACTGGGGAAGCCTGCAAGACGATTGGCGAGTAGGAAGAAATTTGTTTTTGATAGTCTGGAGAGCGTTTTTTTTATGTAAATGGGAGGCAAACGAGCAGGCGGGTCACGTGATTATAAGTCAATATCGCCGTCCATAGACAACTGCCATACCCGCGGGAGCGTTGCCGGCCTATAAAAAACCCCCGCCCTCCCCCAATTGGCGTTTGACATCAATCTAATATTTGGGAAGCACCGATGAAAAATACCATTGATCAATAATAAAAAAAACCATATTTGTCTCATGTATTCAATGGTTTTACCCAGAAACTACAATATGTAGTCCTTTTAAAAGGGAGTTAAATGAACCATCTTGATTGAAGAGGTAATGGCGCGTGTGATACCCGCGTGTGGTGTTGCAGTCGTCCATAGGTTGTGGTGACCACCTGACCAGATGGACCTCATGCCTATTTGAACGTTTCGTTGTGTAATAAAAAAATAACTATGTAAAATCGACATCCAAGTTAGAAAAAAATTAAATATGTATAATATAATTTTATGGATGCAAAAATAAAACAAACATTAAAATATATTGGTATACAAATCTGACACTCTTCACAATCTCCGCGGTGTAATGCTTAAAGCATTACATTGACCAATACTCAGGAGGTCCTGGGTTCCCCGGTCAGGTCATGAAGGAAAATGACCTTTTTCTGATTGGCCTGGGTCTTGGATGTTTATCTACATATATATGTATTTATTATAAAATATGGTATCGTGGAGTTAGTTTCACATAATCTTTCAATTCTCGAACTTAGTTTGGGGCTGACTCAATTTGTGTGATTTGTCCCTATATATTTATTTATCATGATTTATTTTTTAAATGTTGTCGTAAATGGAAAAGCGGGTTCTTATTGGTTCACTCCGTTGTACGTCTGTTTCTTTTTATGTTGTGTTTAAATGTATTTACTTTTTATATTAAAAAATAGTTATTCTTTCGCTTTCGACCAATGTGAACTTTCATCATAACGATTGTCAGGTGCGGTGACCAAAGCAAAGAACGTTATTCAGTTATTTATAACACAAAATTGATACTTACCGATTGCCACAATCAAGCTGATTTCCCATAAATATTTATGAAACCCCTCATTATTTTATTGAAAATCTTTTTAGATAAATTGATATTGATTTTGGTTGATTGGCTTACTAATTATGTGTCAGAATATTCGGGTAAGTAAATATTCAAGATTTTTAATTAACATTATTTTTATTATCTGTTACCTGTTATGCTAGACTCCGTGGTCTAGTGGTTAAGGCGTGTGCTTTGT
>JADGIL010003403.1:0-20319 GCA_020352625.1 Cactoblastis cactorum
CTGTCTCGAGGACAGTTTTCCGCAATTAGGCCTCAAAGTGGGCCCTTTTTGCGTGAGGAGCTGTGGCCGGCTATCCTTCCAGCCAGCTTAGCTCCTTTAGGAAGCGCAGGACAGCCGATGGGTTGCAGCAGGCCTCGCTCATAGTCTCCGGATTTCCCAGGAACTGTTTCCTTGTAGATGCAACGTGTCGACACTCCAAAAGGAGGTGACTTGCAGTTTCTTCAGCCTCCATGCATGCTCTGCACAGAGGACTGTCTGTTAAACCTAGGGTGAAAAGGTGTTTGTTTAGTGTGGTATGACCTGTAATTATGCCAATCATGATCCTTAAGTGCCTCCGAGGCAGTGCAAGCATTTTTAAACAATTTTTATTGCACGTAATTCTTTGAAGCTCGCAAACTTGGTGTATTTTTTATTTATAGTAATAAAAATCACCACCACGTAATTTTCCCTCGCTATTTCATTCGGCCAAAAGTTTCTTTTTAAAGTCAACGTCAGTTATTTTGTTTGTCATTGTCAATGTTTATATGAATGCCACTATCACTACAGCTGGCTGGTGTTGTTTCAAAATTTAGTTTGATAGTTTTGTTTGTAGTTGGCATGTTAGTTCGCCAGACTAGTCATTTATTTGGTAACCATTATAATAACTAGAATTTTTGAAGTGCGTTAATTAAAAAAACATCTTAATTTAACATTGATCATGGCTCAAAACAAAGCGGTACCGCCTCCAGAACGATATGTACCTAATGGTTTAAAATTTGCCTTTGGTGGCCTTGCAGGGTAATTTTCTCGGATTTTTAATTTAAATATATAATAACAACCAATAGTCAATAAATATTATATCTCAAGCTGTTCATTTTATGTTAATATCAATAGAATAATTTTGTTTTGTTACAACCTCAGTGACCTTGATAAACTAAGGAATTTGATAAACATATGTTTTCAGCTAGGTTATGTAATATGAATTGAGAAAGAAATTTAACTTTAGCGTCATAATTTTTTTATCATTTACCATCATGAATTTTTGTATTTTTTGAATTTATGTTAAATGTATTGATTATCTAGCTACCAGCAGGTTTAAAAAGTAAATTGCTATTAACCATTTTGTAAACATCAATTAATATAATAACAGCATAAAGTCAGTAATCTGTAAGCTGTTGATTCGCTGAACAAATACTTTTCAACTGAAAATATTACCTCTGTAGATTAATTGTAGATTAACAGAGTCTTTCAAGCACACAGTATCTTATTATTCTTACAGATATTTTTTTAATGATTTGAGATATAATGTATATGTCACTTCAGTGTAGTGCTAAATTACATGACTTAAATATATAATATTAAGAGCTGCTTAGGTTATGAAAATTATAAGCCAATCGTCATTCTTATTATGACATTTCTATCTCTATTGCATAACTTTTAACTGAACTTTCCTTTTTGCACAACAGTAATTTTTGTATAGGTAATAAATATAAAGGTTTAATATTGTTTAATGTTGGCCATGTAATTTGTTTTACTTTTAATACTAGCTTTTGCCGGTGGCTTGCCTCCTGCTAAGTTTAGGGGTCAAATCACAATTTTTTTTGCCCCCTAAAATTAGCACGAGCAAAGGGAGAAAGGAACAGGAAGAGAAAAAAGTAGCCTATGTTACTCTCCAGCCCATCAGCTATCTCCACATAAAAAATTACAGTAATCTGTTTCTCAGTTATGATGTGAAAGACAGACAATCAAACTTATACACTTTCATATTTATAATATAAGTATGGATATGGATTTCTATTTTGAAAATATTATAGTTAAAACAGAAGTATAACTATCGTATAGAAATCCCTATGTTTAATTAATATTTACCATACAAGGGTTTCATTGCATAATGAAGGAATGCCTATAATGCAAATCGAAAATGGCGTCAGCTTAGAGGATAATTTTATTACAGTGCTTTGACTGAAAAACAGCATAAGAATTGTATTACTTCACTAACAATAACTTCAAAGGAAGAATTTGTAGGGATACTGTTGAATTTATCTTATGTAGTCTATCACATCTGCATATAGTTATAAGACTAATCACAGACATAAAAAAGGAAACAAAAAAAAATTATTATTTTTAATTTCATTTTAGCATGGCAGCAACATGTGTTGTGCAGCCTCTGGACTTGATCAAAACCCGGATGCAGCTCAGTGGTGGTGGACGAACTTCTTTTGCTGTGGCCGGAGAGATTGTAGCTCGGGAAGGATTCTTTTCATTGTACGCTGGCCTATCTGCTGGCCTGCTGCGGCAAGCCACTTACACTACTACAAGATTAGGAGTGTATAATATTTTATTTGATACTTATAAAGAGTGAGTATATCGCTTTTAATACCCAGAATAGGTTTAAAAAATAAATTCATCTTCTATAAAATATATAAAATGTATGTTTGTCTATATGTTCTTCATAGAATCGTAAAATATGCATTTGATCTTGTGCCAAGTTTTCCATAACTTTTTCTTGCTATTTAAGCCAGAAATTTTGATCTTTAAATATTTGTGGAAGGTTTAAATATTCCGAAATTCCCACAAGAGCAAAGCCGCGGAGACAACAAACTAGTCTTTATTATTTCTTAGGGGCGAATACTGAACTGTTTCTTTCAGCATGTTCTTCTCAGCAGTGGTTGTTCTGAAACACTGGAAGTTGGTATCTATGAAACATAAATAGTAAATAACGATTCAAAAGCTCAAATTTGGCCTTCTTGAATAAAATCTTTAATTATGATTTTAATAAAAACAAATATATAGGAACTAATCACACAGATTGATTTAGCCCCCAAAGTAAGTTTGAAAATTATGTTACGGGATAATTAACGATACTATATTTATAACAATTCATATTGTATAGATAAATATCCAAGACCTAGATCAACATGACTGAGGACTGAACCCGAGGCCTTTAGGTTCAGAAGCAAGGAGCTTATCGAGGTCATTTGGTGTGAATTTATCTCATTTTTACTTTGAATACTCTGTCTTGTATCCTTAGCTTGTATCAGTATTGTTATGTCAATATTATTAAGAAGAAACAAAGTCGCGCAAAAAAAAGCCACATGTTGAGTGCCTACTAGATAGAGCCAAGTTAACATGATTCTGCGATACGGAACCCTCATTAAGTGATACCAACTATCATCTCATTTTTTTTCTTTATTCGTCATCATGTACTACATATGTATGTTTTGTTTGTAAGCTAAATAAAATTATTGTCATCCGTGTCATATCATGTTTTTCTGCCGTGCGTGTTACTGTGTCAAGGTAACCACTTTACATTAATTGAACCTTAAACCTATACAATAACTTAGTATGAATGACTAGCAGTTTAATTTATGGGTTTAAAAAGATTAGACTTATTTGCGAAATGAATTGCAATCGTTTTAAGACGTTTCGTTCAAATCGGGAAATCCATTATTTAGTACTAATACCTTATTATGTGTTCTAGTTCTCAAAGTTATATTTTGTACGAAGTTAATCAATAAACCATAAAGTACCTAACTCGGCTATCCTATATTGTCTTCAATATAAAAGTTAACGAAAAGGAAAGCTATTGTTTGTTTGTAGAGTCAACGATATATAACGATGTATAACGAGAGGTCGAACATTGCACTGTCACCTTGTATAGAGCACTAGCTTATGCCCGCGTCCGCGTGTAACTACTATCCTACCAATATTACAAATGCGAAAGTTTGTGAGTATGTATGTATGTCAGGATGTCTGTTTGTTACTCTTTCACGCAAAAACTACTGAACCGATTACGATGAAATTTGGTATGTAGATAACTTTTTATCCCGGAGTTCCCGCGGTATTGATACCTAATTGAATTTCATAGGGTTATCATAGGGTTTCCACGCGGACGAAGTCGCGGGCGGCCTCCAGTTGTCAATGTCTTTGGAGTTCGGAAACCACGTCAAACATCCAGTTGTTTTTGCGTTATAAACATACAGACAGACAAAAATGTTATGGCTTCTATAGGTCCTAAAAATACCTCACATTTTTTCCTTAATGACTATGTTCCATACATAGATATGGATCGGTTACAGTTTTATTATACCTATGTATAGATAACCATAAGTACAGTAAAATCGATACAAATCGATTGGAACCCATTCATAAGCGGTTAAAGTTTGACGCTCGCTAGTTGACAAACAACCTACGGTATGTTAGAGGGAAGCAAACGAGCATGTGCGTCACGTGATGTTAAGTGATCACCGCCGCCCATAGACAACTGCAACACCCGCGGAGTCACAAGCGTTGCCGGCCTTTAAATGTAAGTTGGAAGTTGGGCCTCCGGCTCTCCCACTCACCGGGCGAAACATGGCGGCTGATAGCCACCATTCAGGCGTCGGTCTTCTGTGGGAGTGTGGTACTTCCCCGGACGAGCCGGCTCATTCATTCTGCAGGCTAGCTAAAAAAGCATGCAGCAGGCTCATACCACTACGCACTAACATACAAAATTGCTAACATTTTGCCTAAGAACTTAGATTTTAGTTTTTGGAATTCACATGTTAATACTGTCCTAGCTTCCACACGCTGCATTATACCAAAATATTCAACTGTATTAATTAATTTTGATGTCACTCACGAGTATGGGCTGTGTCTACCCCGTAAGGAATAATGACTTGAAGATAATACAGTAATTCCGAACACATTGTAATAAAAGCGCTGACAGATCGATAACACTGTTATCAGTACATGAAGGTTTATGTATGTATATCCTTGATGAATATAATTAATAACTTACAAATAGATAAAAAATATGACTGGTTTACTTTTAAACCTATCATTCTTATACACCTTTAATAAAAAAAAAATACTAGACTCAATAACCTATGCAATTAAAAGGCAGGCGAGTAAGATTTGACTTGTTTACTACGGGTTCCGCATAAACTAAATTTCATGTGTATTTTAATTGAGTTGAGTAAGATGATGTGTGTTTAATTTAAATTAATGTTATTTTGAGCCTGAAATTAAAATTGTATCTACAAACTGCAGGAAAATTATGTTCGCCTGAAAACAATCGCTTAATTTTGGCTTATAAGCGTTTTACAATTATGGTTATTTGATAGATTATTCTTCTTCTGTTGCTTCTATTGGTCCTATAAAGAGCCCCTATATAAGTTTTTCTTAAATATCTCCCATGTACAAACATACCTCAGTTACAATTTTATTATATGTTTGTCTTTAAACCAGTCGCATAAAGATTCATGTTTATATATCACGTCTAGTGGCCTGTGACAGACTTGAGAACTAATTTCTGAGCTATTCAAATTTATTGTCTGAAGCGAGAGTGGCCCCCAACTACTTGCTAACCTATGCTTGATGGGGTGTATATCAACTGCCCAGGCAACTGCTACATTCATAGTTATAAAACAGGTTCCACATGAGTATGATGTGACGTAGGTTTCAAATTATAGCACTTATCAGTTTAAGAATGCGATCCTACCTATACGGCTTAAAGTGTCTTATGTCTATTGTCCTATTCTTATCACGACATACCGATATCTTGTAAATAATGGTTTGTTATATTAACCGCTGGAACGTAAAGAAAATTACCAGCCAAGTGCAAATTCGAATCACGCATGAAGGGTTTCATGCCATTATTTGAAAAAATATATCCCATAAAGTATATAGAATTAAGATTTTTGGAAAACATAAAGTTTATAATTTACATAGTGAACAGGACTGACTAACCGGCTTCTTTATGAATTAGTCGTGTTTTCCTATTTTTAATACATTTGGGTGTCTAGGCAAAGAATGCCCGCTCAAGAGTTTCATTTAAAAAAATATATATTAATTGTCAATCTGGAGATTTTGTGTATCAGTCATTCTACGAATTGGCACTGCGCGACGCTACAGTACACAGATCTATGTATATGCCTATGTTAATGTCATGCAGCTGACAACACCAGTTAAAATCAATTATCGTGCATTTATTGTGTGGTAGCGTCTACGAGTAGCGCATTGTAAATTTAGCAACGTATTTGCAGTTCTGTAGACCTAATAACTAACTAGCTTATGGCTGTGACTTCGTCCACGCGTAACCAACTATTTTCAATATTTTTTTTTAAAGAACCCTAATTATTTTCTGTATTTCTGCATAAAAAGTACTTAGTCTATGTGTTAGCCTGTAACTTTTTTACCGTCTAGTGAAAATCATATCAATATCAGATACAATATCACGTCTTCACACCTTTACAAGGTATACAAAGTCTAAAATTGTGAGACTAGAACGCACTTAGCTAGGTGGTATTGAAATCAAATCAAAATATTTTTTCAAAAGAATAAAATGCCGAGAGAAACTCTAGCAGTTTTGGTCCCTATTATTTATTGAGATAAAGATAAAAAAGTTTAGAGTCAAAATATATTTGTAAATTACAAGTAAATGGTTATAACATTAGAAATGACGAATCAAAATTCTGCTAAAGCAGCGTACAAATATGAAAAAAAAAAGATAAACGCAAAGAAAATAAAAACAAAGTAGAGAATATGAATAAATAGATTAATCAAAGATTAACTTTGGTGATAGTCCGTGTTAAAAAAAAAACTAATAATTTTTAGACGTAACGCCGGCACGGCGCCCGGCTTTGGCACGAAGACGCTGCTGGGCGTAGCTGCGGGTTCCATCGGCGCGTTCGTCGGAACCCCTGCCGAGGTGGCGCTGATCCGGATGACGGCTGACGGCCGACTGCCCACGGAACAGAGGAGGAATTATAAAAATGTTGCTGATGCCTTGATAAGGTCAGTTTTTCTTCTGTAAAGTAAAAGTGCTCATATTTGTCAGGACACCCAAAACTCACTATTAATTAATAAATAAGGACAAATCACAAAGATTGATTTAGCCCAAGATTATTCCATAGCACAAGACTTGTGCTATGGAATAATCAACGATGTAATTATACTATGTCTGTACATCCTACTAATATTATAAATGCGAAAGTTTGTGAGTATGTCAGGATGTATGAAATTAGGTATGTAGGTAGCTGAAGACCCAGAATAACATATAGGCTACTTTTAATCCCGGAGTTCCCGCGGGATTGATTCCTAAATGAATTTCATATGGTTTTCACGCGGACGAAGTCGCGGGCGGCCTCTAGTGGGAGATATTTAAGAAAAAAATGTATAGGGGCTCTTTATGGAACCTATAGAAGCCACCAGGAATGTTTTTAGAATTTTTGTCTGTCTCTCTGTATGTTTGTACGCGCATCACATAGAAACTACCGAACAGATCTGGATGAAATTAAAAAAGATAGGCTTTTCCCGGAAAAATGTACTGTTCCCGAGGGATATAATTTATTGTATCCGTACAAGGGACTGACAAGATATTATAGTATCCGTTGGTTGGACATTAATAATGAGAATACAAAAATTACAAAAAGAACCATTTTTCATAATGATCTGACCGAGACTTTTATTACACTAGTTTACGCGAAAAATTCAATAAGAAATGTCCATTAAACATAAAGTTTACTTACACACACACACACCTAACCTATCTATGGCTATCCTGATCGGTATGTTTTCAATATTTCACATAATCCGACTATCGCACTAAACGTAGCATAAACAGCTTTATCATACGACTAGGCGACCCGTGTTCATTTCGTTGGGCGTTAAAATAAAGCTTATATTAACGCCCAACGAAAGCATAAAAGCAAAAAGCATGAAAAGCATGAAAGAACGAAAGCATGAAAGCACTCCTGAATAATGTAGCTTTCTGATTGTGAAAAAATGTTCATGATCGATTCAGATGAGTATTGATATTGGAGTGAGCTCAGTTTGAAATAAACAAATCATTTAGTTTGTTAGTGTCAATCAAACATTACAAACACCGTGGTGACAATAACAATACAAACGTGCGACTTCGCACCTGAGGCACGCGGTAACGTTATCATGTGTTTAGAAATTATATTTATACTAGTTGGTATATGTATAAAATAAAACTGGCCAAAGTCGAGACGGACTTGTACACGAAGGGTTCCGTATCATTTATTTAAAACGCATTAAAAAAATGACATTGCTGTTTGGCAGCCCACCGTAAACTATTTCTTGTAATTTGTTGTTATAGCGGCTGTAGTGTTTGTGTCTATGAAATAGACTATCTCACATACACAGGCCGGTAACACTAATGTCACTTGCTCTTTTGTTAACGGGTTGTCAAGAAAAAGGGATGATTAAACCGATGTAATGGTGGACCACTTATTTTATTAAACACTAATTACATATTCTACAGCGGCACAGGAATACATTTGTGGAAATATCAAATTTTAGTTAACGTACTTCATGAGATACAGCCTAGCGACAGACAGCTAAGTCTTAGTATTATGTTTCCGTTTTTAACCAAAAACCTGTTAATCTCCAAATCTTAGGGTATGATAGTTTTTTTTAAATTGTAACATAAAATGTCCTGTACCTTGAGTTACGTTAGTTAACTATGAAAGTCAGAGGAGCGCCACTACGGGCGTCTTAAGAACTAAACTAAATTTTTATACAAAATATACAATTACGAGAATGATAATTTTTCGTGCTAAGGGTGCAGGTTTTAGTAATATTAATATAATTAAATATAATTTTTGACCTACAGAATAGTGAAAGAAGAAGGCGTACTGAAGTTATGGCGCGGCGCCACTCCCACGGTTGGTCGCGCCATGGTCGTCAACGCGGCGCAACTTAGTACCTATTCGCAGGTATAAGGGTAGATAACTGTCTAGTCAAATTATATACTTTTATTATACGTCAAAAACAAAGGATATCTAATCTGTGGGATTTGTATGACGTTATCATCGAATAGTTTTTTATTATAGCTAAAGTAACATTAAAAAATATTTAAGAATTCGAAATGAACAGTGACAATGGCTTTATTTTAAGGTTATATATTTCTCAATATCCTTAGAATATTATTTTTTAACCAAGACATCATCCCCATTATTACTTCTATGCTGGTTTGGAAGCGGCTACACTCGCGTCAACTTTAGGGGAGTGGGGGAATAGAAAGAGAAAAAAGGAGTCTTATGGTTCTCCAGCTCTTATCTCGACATAAAAATTAAACTAATTCGTTGCTCTCTTTTGACGTTTAAGATGGGCAAATAAACAAACACATTTTCACTTTTTTAATATCAGTTTACATAACTCCTTTACCTTGTGTTGTAAGCAGATAAAAAAAATGTTTTCAGGCCCGCGAGATGTTCGTGGGATACGTGCCGGACGGTATAACGCTGCACTTCTGCGCGTCCATGGTGTCCGGTCTCATCACGACTATCGCCTCCATGCCTGTCGACATCATCAAAACTAGGTGATATATTCATAATTTCAGCCGCAGTAAGTCCACTACTGGACATAGTCTCTTTCATGGAGTTCCGAGGTTTTTATCACATATGTATGCAAAATTGCGGTTTTATTACATACGGGGTGAGCAGAGTCAAGAGCGGCGAAACTTGAAGGCAACGTTTAACCGATTGATGGGTTTATTTATGGAATGGAGATTCATATACAGTGACAAGTTGCTAGACCATTGTCTATGACAAGAATCCCCTGAATTGCACGAAGCGGTGGCATATGTAAGTGTGGATTTCGAATCTCACGACTCTTGGCTCTGTCTACCCCGTATTATATAAAGACGTGTCTATCACTACGTAGTATGCAACGAAGTCGCTTACCGCTGTCAGTTATGTATTTAAATCTTTAAAACTACGCTACTAATAGTGTTTGATGCGGTTTGGATGGCTAGTATCTGTATAATAACATCTAATTTTTAATTTCAGAATCCAAAACGCCGCGAAAGGCGAAGGCCAGCTGGCCGTAGTGACGAACCTACTGCGCAACGAAGGGGTATTCTCATTATGGAAGGGCTTCCTGCCGTACTACGCTCGTCTCGGCCCTCACACGGTCCTCACGTTCATTTTCCTCGAACAAATGAACGCTGCCTACTTCAAATTCACATAATTTGATTGATTCAAATCCAACAATCTGACTGCTATACTTACTTGTTGGGCCATTATATAGAGCAAACTGCCTTATTGTAGTGTAGTATTATACTATTGAATTCGAATTTGCTAAGTTTTACATGTTAGACGAAGAAAATATATCCAGTAAGTATACTATTTAGATATTATTAAGGCGTTATTAAAAAAATGAAGTGTTCTAAAAAAAATTTCGTGACGGCAAATTGGCGCTATTCGAAATATTTAAAAATACAAATGTCAATGTGACACACAGTTATCCAATTGTACCTACTCAGTTGTATTTTAATTTTCAGGCCATGGGGAATCTTGTAAACGTGCCAAGTTCTGCCATTGTTTTGAGGAATTCAAATTAATATATATTTTTTAATTTATTTGTAAACATCGTAGACTAAATAAATCTATTATTTTTTTTATGATATAAAGATTCAGATATCAGAAAAATAATCAAGCGTTTTTATGTTTGTCGGGGATCGACAATTGAAGTACATTGCATAGTTTTGTCTTGTAGACGTATGAATCACTCACGAAAAAAAAGGTAAACTACGCAATGTACAATGCGTAGAAAATACGGGTTAACGTATAACTGCGGCATTTTATATACATCTTAATTCGGTCGAGTAATTAAGGTGCTCATTCATCGCGAACATTTGATTAGGTAAGTGTTATACATATATGCTTTTTTGAGTTATATTTTTTTAATTAGCCATTTTAGTGGTTAAATGAAATGTGACTACCTATAATAAGATGAAGAATTTTAATTAAAATTAATTTATTATAATTAAAATTCTTCTATATATATTAATTTATTTTTAAGACATTAACTATCTCATAATACCGGTAGCTAAATAATCAATCCAAATACCAGTCTGATAATCTTTAACCGTATATTATTTCCATTTGTTGCAAGGTCGTATATTATACTCTCAGTATAGTGTCGATTTCAAGGTTAAAATTATTTCCCATATGTATTTAACATCTTGGATCAATTTCGGTAAATATAAAAATGAATTAATTTATTTACATTAACATTATTGTCACGTGTTTGCTGAACCACGAATAAAAATTGGTGCTAAATATACATATGTTCGATTTTATAGTGAATGAGCATCTTAGAATGATTATCTTGAGTCTTATATAAGTGCGTAGCGACCCTAAAGCCACTAAATGATACCAGAGATAGCAGTGGAACGTATTATTCAACATCTTCATAAATCAAAAAAATAAATAAATAAACTTGTAGCGACTAAGATGTAGTGACGTACAACACGCAAAGTTAAGGTCGTGATCTGCTAAAGTAACATCCATATAAATATTAACAATATAAATGAGAAAGTGTGTTGTTTGTTATTCCGTCTTTCACGTCAAAACAGAGCTACGGATTAGTTAGATTTTTTATGTGGAGATAATATAATGGAGGTCTGGAGAGTAACGTACGCTACTTTTTGCCTCTTTCTTTCTCGGAATTTGACGTAAACATGGCCGCGGGCATAAGCTAGTTATAAATATTACTGATTTTACGGAACACGTAGAAGTAGAATTATTTAGGGTCGCTACAGGTGTATCAAGTATGTACTTTTGAGGTATAAACAGTTGTGATAATTTCTTACCAGTAGAAGTAAGTCAGTAAATACATAGACAATACCTTTAAATGATACGACTGGCTGATTTGTAAACAATATTATAATCTTTTTTTAGATAAAAACTGGGCTCAAAATGTAATCTTTTTTCTTAGATATACGATATGAACGCGCCTTTTGATTATACTATTTGTTTTTGTTTATTGTTAATGACATTTTTTTTAAAGAAACCAAAGGTACTTGTCTTTTAATTGAAATATATTATGTGACTTCTCTGTAAGGGATAAAGACGACGTCTTTTTCGTCTACGAAAGCACAAAATATACGTATATTTTATAAATTTCTTTATTATAAATAGGAGGATCTTATATAACTTAATATATAGTTATCGTAAAGATATGCTGGCTGACATATCATTTTGTATGACTGCATTACCAATGATAGTATTTAACAGTAATATTATACTAATATAATACTGTAGAAGTTACATCAACAATTAAAAAATATTTATTTGGTACAAATTTTATTTAAGCTTATAAATAAATAGCTATAAAAAACAAAATCTGTTTTGACAAATCATTTTCTTGTATTTAAGTTTTGGGCATTTTTAGGCCATCCTAGCACATTTAGTTCATTCAATTGAATAATTTTGCAAGGTTTAGTTCATTCAATTAAAAGAATTGCAAGGAAGTCTGTAATACAAAATCAACTAATGCCTCCTTTTACAAATTTATCGATCCGCTGACGAGAAGTTAATAAAACTAAACTGCGCTAGACAACCTCCGAATAGCACAATGGTTGCCTGTTCGCTACACAGGAGGTGCCTGGTTCGATCCCTGGTCAGGCTAAGATGGAAACTAATCGTTTTCTAATCGGCCTAGTTCTGGTGATTTTTTATATTGTTATATTGTTGAGTTAGTGTACCATTTAGTATACCAAAACACAAGAAATTATTATGGAACTAACTCATTGGGTGGTGTGACAAAGTCAGCGTGTAAAACATAACAGTATTTTTCTCGTCTAAAAAGCAATTTAATAAAAAAAAAGTCTTATAATGAGCTTAAATTTAATACATATGTGAATTTATACAATGAAAGTAAATATATATTCTCATAATTAAATGTACTAATTACGTAATTTAAAAAAACGATATTAAGTAGTAAATGTGAAAAGCAGACACAACAAAAAACATTTTCTGATATACATATGTATGTCGATGTTTTATATGTATGACTTGGTTGATTTGATTGAACATATTGATTTATACTATATATTCATATTATACGATGAAATTAATATTCGTGCCAAATATTTATTGGATTCGGTTTATTTTATTCGATTTTTTGCGAATATTTCGATATTTGTGACTTATTCTATTGTTGTATTTTTTAAGTCTATTTTTAGAGTCCCATACCCAAAGGGTAAACGGAAGCCCCAAGAAAATAAAATAAATAACTAAGGGGGGGCACACAATCTATGTGATTTTTTTCTGTTTTTTTTTATAGATGGTATGGAAACGGAATGGTACGGAAACCTTTTTGCGCGAGTCCAACTCGTACTTGGCCGGTTTTTTAGATTTTTTTCAGTGCTTACAATGATTCCGATCTACGCTTATTATATAAATATTATTTTTCTATCTTGATTTATATAATATAATGTATAATGTATTGCAATTTATGGCCAAATAATTGAAGGCCCATGTTCAAAAGGAAATTTAATTTAATTACTAATATCTCATTAGGTGCTAATATAGTTTTCTTTGGGGGGGAAAATTGTTATTATAATCGATTTAATTATACCAAATATCCGATTTACTTGTTTATTTTTATTTCAATGTATTTTTGTTGATTATTAAATAATCTTTATTTTTAATAATTGTAAGTCATAATTTTTTTGCATAAATTGGAAACACAACTCGATAGCTCATTTTTTTTTAGAAATATCACAGCTACTTAATAATTACTTTCCAGTTAAAGATCTATAGAGGATTTTTTAAAATTAAAATCATATTAAATTAGATCTATAAAAAGGCAATTTTTGCACTTGTGCATTAATTTTAAATAATTGAGTCAATATTCAAACTACCAGCATTTCGGAATAACCACTGCTGAGAAAAAATGTCGAGAGAAACTCGTGCAGTTTTATTGTTAATTGTTTTATACCTGATTGAAAGTGGTTACCGCAGCATTTGGGTGCTTGTAATACCAGGTGCTAAACACGCATAGCCGTCCTTGAATAAACCTTTCCCCCCTTTATGCACAAAAATATTTTCTCCAATGAAATAGTCTTTATAGCATAACTTTTTTTTGGAAACTTTTACATATTTAGGCTTTCGCCTGTTATTTATAAGAAAAAAAAAAAATCAAGTGTTCTTTTTCAATTTTATCTTTTATTTTAGCTACAACTGATCTACAAGTATTCATATTCTGCATAGATTTAAAACTATATTTTTATAAATCTCGTAATTATTTTTTGTTTGAATAATGGAATTTCATCTTATATCTTAATTTTTGAATTAAATGCGTTTTGTTGTTATGAAGCGTTTTGTTCTTTAGTTGTTTGTTAAGCTTTTATGTGATAAGAAACATATTTTATATGTATATATATTTAATAAAAGCATTTGTGACTAACTGCTAGTTGTAACACTGTTGTATGTTAATTAAAATGTTTAAAATAATCCTTTTTTATTTCTTCACAAATGACGCTAAATCTATTTTTGAACCTTCATCAAACCTGAGTGAATTACGTTGTTCGCTATGGTTATGATTACCTAATAGCGAAATTTTATTGTTTTTTTTTTATGTTAGAGGGAGGCAAACGAGCAGGCGGGTCATGTGATTGTTACTCAAAGCAGCTCGGCACATTAACGATCCGCTGATTTATATATATAATTGATAATAATTTTTTTTTATGGAAGAAGGAGGCAAACGAGCAGGCGGGTCACATGATGTTAAGTGATCACTGCCGCCCAGAGACACCTGAAATACCCGGGGGGTCACAGAAGCGTTGCCGGCCTTAAAGGCTAAAATCTAAATTGTACCACTTTAAAAGAAGGATAAGGGTCATACAACACAGTTGAATCCCGGTCAGGTCATGATGGAAAATGAGTAAGTATCCCATAACACAAGTCACGAACTTACTTTCGGGCTTACTCAATTTGTGTGAATTGTCTATATATTTATTTATTTAAAAAAGGCAAAGTTTGAATTGTGATGTGCTAAAATAGCATTGCTGATTATACGGAAGATAATATTTCCTTGTTACAAACATATTACGTAGAACTATTTAGAGTGATATTAGGAGAACCCATAACCTGATAGCGTATGTGAAGGGAGCGATAACTGTAGAGGAAACAAGATAGATCTCAAGTGGGAATCCATAGTCTCGTTTTTCCTATATCCAATAGCAGAAGACCGATGAGCGTTGTATTATTCCAGCACTCATCGGGAGCAATAAAAAATTTAACTTCTAGAAGGTAGATATGCAGAATTTTTTAATTCTTTGTATTCCTTTTTTTAACGTCCAATAATTCTATAAAGAAGAATATTTTCTCGTCTATGACATTGACAAAATCATCGTTTGTCTGAGCGATGGAGCCGTAAATTTTCAGAGTGAAATATTCTTACATATAATGATATAATTGTTAAAATAAATAGCAATTGTCCGGACACAAACATGTAGATATTATTAAAAAAAAATATGCAATAGCTAAAATGACACCTAAAGACGAAAAACTTGAACTACAAAATAACAGTGAAGGGATCGGTGCAGGGTAAATTAAATTTACTATTTTCCTATCATAATAAATAGTACTTTTATCTACACAGACTCAACAAGTTATGAATAAATTAAAAGTGTAAAAATCCTCCGACACAATATTTTTTTAAATAAAAGTTTCCTTACATCATTTTTAACTCCCGACGTAAAAAGGGGTGTTATAAGTTTGACGTGTTTGTGTGTGTGAGTCATTCTGTCTGTGGTATCATAGCTCCCAAAAGGATAAACTGATTTGGATAATTCGTTTTTTATTAGAAAGGTGACTTAGTTTAAGTGTTATTAGATATTTTTTACCCCTGGCGTAAAAAGAGGAGTAAGTTTAAAGTGTTTTGCTATATTGTGTCTGGAGATTTTAAATTTTTTATTTATTTGTGAAAAAGAGTTGATATTCTTCAGACGGTGTGACCGATTTTTTCCAAACATAGCTAATAATATATCGCAAGAAAACTGACTTTCAAATGAATCCACATCAAAATCGGTCCATTTGTTTGATAGTTCACCTAAATTTGCTGAGTCCGTTGTCAGGATTTTTCTGTGTGACACCTTATTATGTAAGTTGCAATGACCGCTTTCCAATGGTACTTAAGCTAGTTTGTCTGACAAGTCAACTCGTAGGAAAAACATGAAATTGGTATTACAGAATGGTAGCAGCATTAATCGCTCATCCGCTAGATGTTCTCAAGATTCGACAACAGATCTCGCCAGCTCGAGTTACCACGCTACACCTCGCCTGCCAACTGCTAAAATATGAAGGTTTGCAGGCCTTCTATTGCGGTCTGACTGCAGGCCTCCTGAGGCAGGCCACTTATACGGCCACCCGACTCACTATTTATGATTCGCTGTGTAAGAAATGTTTTAGGTAAGGGTTGTGAGTTGAAGGCATTTCCCATTGTTACGAGATTAAGCAAAAAAATTTCATACTAGGGCCAGCAAAATATCTCTTAACTAGTTTATACCCCGATGTCATCCGCAGGTAATTATCAAATTCTCGGGTTCAAAGCAGCGTATTAAGATGTAACTTAAGTAATTGCCATCCCCATACAAACATAAAGACAGATAAAAGTTCAAAAAATATATTACAACAATATTATTTCCATATATCTACAGACAATGCCCAGTTAGGTAATTTTATTATATGTATAGATATGGTCTGGGCAGGAAATTATTATTTTTAATTGTTCAGTGCAACATTTTTGCAGGGTTTGTTCAAAATAGGATTGCTGAAATTCCGAGAATATTTTTCTTTTTAGGGATAAAAAAAAGAAGCCAGATACCGAAGACAAGCTCATACTTGGCATTTGCGCGGGTTTGTCCGGCGGACTAGTTGGCAACCCCAGTGAGGTGGTACTGGTCAGACGGATAGCCGAGGGTTGCCAACGACAACCCCCCAGAGGAGTCACGTGTTGCCGAAACACTAATTGTTACTACGGAACTATTGATGCGTTCAAGAAGTAATATTTTAAAATATATAAGCTAATATTAGGTTTGTCACAGTTAGAGAAGCTAATCCTGGTATACCGGGATTCCAGGATTTGATTCCTTTACTATTCAATCCATATTTGCCTTTTTGTAATATTTTTATTATACGCAAAAAAAGAAAACTTAGAATTAAAAAAAAAATGGCGGGCTTATCCCGTGAGACATTTCTTACAATCAACCAGAATATTTACTATTGACATATAATTTATTCCCGAGTCATAGTAGATATACTCATAGCTAAGCTTAAGAACAGCCTAATTAAGATTTGCCTTTCGATGTGAATAGCAATTTCATACTCTAAATAATCTTAAATAGGGATTGCAATCCAGCGACACACCGCATTCCCGCGGGAATCCACTTCACATGTGGGCTTGATTATTAGCATAAATATTTTTCCCTTGTTTGTGACATTTATATTATTTGTAACTACGTAGATACATTACCTATTATACCTAGTATATATAGAGGTATACACTGCAATAAATTGATTGGCAGTCTTATTTACAGTGCTACTATATACGACTGTTTTTTCTTTAGAATTATTTGCACAGAAGGCTTTTGTGAGCTGTGGCGTGGGACCACTCTGACACTTCTAAGATCTGTGGTCCTTAGTACCGTTTATATTGGAGGTTATACACAGGTGAGCATGCTTGTAATTCTACACATACGTCTTAACATAGGCAATAATAACGTATATAAGTATATAAAAATATGTATATACTGATTTAAAAACAATTATACTGTAATTACTATTAAAAAAAAGATTATTCAATTATTTGTACGCCTAAAAGACAGAACATATTAGCATATTATATTACACATATCACCTTTGTATCATCGAGTAAATAATCGTATATCTGACGCTTCAATCGCGCTATATCACGTTTCCAATTTCATATATTTGATTTGTGTTATTATTGTAAAAAATTAAGTTGTCTACTGCCCCTATTTCCTTTTACAGATAAGGGATTTCGTACAAGAGAAAACTGGAGAAAAAGACAGATTTACACTGACTATGTACAGCGCGGTGGCTACTAGTTTCATCGGCGCGATTCTGACACACCCTATAGATATCGTGAAAACCTTGTAAGTCATCATTTTATACTTTTATAGCAGACAAACAGTCATGACATCCATCTGGAAAGTGGTCACCGCTGCCTATGGATGTCTGTAACACCGAGGATGCCAACACGCGCGTAGCAAGTGCCTTTTGATGATTGGATAGGATTCAGGCTCTCACTTTACGAATGTGCTTTAAGCTATTCTAACTTAAAGCGTATTCGCAAAATTAAATAAAACGTTCTAAATATTTCAATTTTTAAATTTCATCACAGTATATATACTTTGCAAAAAAGGGTCACAGGGCTTATATTTATTTAAATACTAGAAAATAAATTCGCGAAACCTATAAACTGCTTATACTAAGTAAGTTTACAATCAAATATTTTCATATAACTTTTCAGTTACCAAGCGTCAAGAGCGAACGATATAACTAAAAGAGAGGTCCTGCAATACCTGATACATTACAGGGGGATTATGGGATTATGGAAAGGGTTCACCCCATATTTCACAAGAATGGCAATCTATACCATGGTTTACTTCGTGGTATTAGAAAACTGTGGAAAAACTAAAGCGCTGTAGGTGTAATGATAAAATACTAAATAATAAGTACTATTTTTTATAAAAAAAAATAATTCATAGCTTTAAAACATGTAATGCTAGAAAAAGTAATTATGATGAATATGTACTTGAAATAACATCATTACACCTATTTACAGGACCGATAAGTTTATATCTTCATCAACCCCAACACATGAGTAATAAATTATAACAAAGCCTAAATATAGCATGTAAGTGTAACCCAATAAAATTTTGGCAAAGTATTGAACACCTTTTATTTCACGTTTAGACAGATACAGTATCACGTCTTTATTCCTTATGGGCTAAGAGGATATATTACAGATGCTTACGGGATAGACAGAGCTAAGAGTCGAATCGAACGCCACGCTTAGTGGAATGGTGACCTTAGTGGTGGAATGGGAATTTAGTTTTGGCAAGTTGCTAGCCCTATCGCCCTATCTATGAGAAGAATCCCCCAAATTCAAGCACTTTGCGTACCTTTTACAACCTGTGAGGAATATAAAATACTGCTTCTACGTTTTAATTTCATTTTATAGAGGTGTAAAAGTAGACAGACTGATTGACGATTCCACAGATCAATGTTCAAGTTACTGAAAATTTAAACCTATTTGAAGATATGTTCTTTTAATAACTTAATGTGCAACAATCCACCCCTAGGAAATTAAATTGGGTTTCAAGGTTTAGCCCCAAACTTTGGCGAAAAATTTGTCTAACCATAAGGTAACTAGTTAGTAACTACTCTTCAGTTTTGAATTGGATTAAATATATAAAGTCATAGACTAACATCGGAAAAAACTGGATATCTACCTAGCAAGCTGGCTGCTCTACTAATACCGCAGTTGTAAGGCTTCAATTAGTCCATATTGACATAGTTCAAGTCGAGTCGTAGAATATTGCATCTGTTTCAACATAATTAAGCATTTATATCGTTATAACTGTATTACTATGTTATTTATTAGTTTCATCTAGATTATTAAAGTTATGATTTTTAAGTCGCTAATTGCGGTAAAAAGTGACAGTGCAAAGAAGCAAATTAATGAAATATACTTTCAAGAAGTTGAAATTGGGTTTCCTAAGGAAATCAGCGAAGATGTTCAACTTGTACCAACATATGAAGGCTAATAACGAAGGGAAAGAGCCTAAGGAGCCGGAGACGACGGGACACGACAGGTTCTACCAGGAGAGGCCAAGGACGAGCTACAGGAAGAAGAAACGCCGTGGGGCTTGCCGGAGGGCCCAGTCAGCAGCAGAGCTAAACCCTGAGTCGATAGCTGCGGCGAATAGGAGAAATGCTTTCAAAATACGCTCGGTGTCTACTGATAGAGATGAAAGCGAAGGTATGTATGACTTTTGCCTGATTTTTTATTTTTTGCCAACGCTGAACTTTAATGTGATAGAAATAACAATCCCAAGGATCTTACGTCGTAAGACGTCTACGAATATTTTGATTTGTCTTTCCAAACGTGGCTTTCTTCTTAACGTGTTTAAATATAACAAATATATATTTCTTTCTAATCCTGCTTGAAGTGGTAGTTTTTAAGATAAATATTTATAAAATTATAACATGCACTGTCATTACATAGTGTAAAACACTGTCGCTATCCGCTATCTGTCCCTATGTATGCTTAGATCTTTAAAACTACGCAACGGATTTTGATGTGGTTTTTTATAGATAGGGTGATTCACAAGGAAGGACTTTCAACCCATGCGAAACCGGGGCGGGCCTCTAGTATACTACAAAAGCGCGTTTTTGAGTCATTATGAAACATTTCAAGTGTTTCTGTTTTATTGCCTCACTAAGCATAAGCATTTTGAATCATACTGCAAACTTATTATTATAAAAATATAATAAAACTGTAGAAAAGTGA
>JADGIL010003413.1:0-10775 GCA_020352625.1 Cactoblastis cactorum
TAAGTATACTCATATAATGTATTCATAAACATAACTCTCCTTTATTTTCTTCATTAGTACAAATGATAAAAGTATATTATTTTATTTGTTTCATAAATTCACGGATTTAAATAAACACGATTACCACGATTCTAGTCGATTTCACTTGCTTCGTTTCGATGTCAATGACTAACGATCGCGATGTGCTCACCACAATAGTATTATATTTAAACCTGCATGTGCAACTGCGCTTGGACAAATGAACAACCGGCCGGAACGCAAAATAAGGAGAAATCGGAAATGACACACGGGAATGAGAAAATGTTATAAAACCTTCTTATATTTGTAATGANNATATATAAAACAATCGAACCGTTTTTACATGTTTTATTTCTGTAATTTTTACTACAGAAAATAGACAATAGATCAGAACATCAGTAATGCTAATAATATATTTAAATGACACTAAATTTTGTAAATATTTTTGGAACTAAAACCATATTACGATACATACCAGTTGTAGTTACGGGCAGTTTGTTACCACAAAAGGATGATTTTTCTTCTAAAAATAACTTGTGAACAGATTATCACTAAAAATATTAGAGTAAAGAGATACAGATTGAAATGACTTTATAAATATACAGTATCACGTCCCTTACAGGGTAGACAGAGCCAAGCGTCGCAAGACTCGAAAGCCACGCTTAGTAAATTGGTGGGCTTATTGGTGGAATGGAGTTTCAGTAATATTGGGCCATCATCTTTAAAAAATCTTCTTTGAAACCCTTCCCCTTGATTGGTATTTTACAATCTGCGCGGGAAGAGTAGCAGTTGGCTAGCATTCTACGTTTTTCTTTCGCTCCCAGAGCATGGAAGACTGTGTGTGTATGTTTCTATTAATTCAATGATTTCATTGAAGATTACAACAAAAAAAATGAAAAATTGTAGTAGATTTTTATAAAAGTGCCTATGACATACACTTGCTGTCTGTCAGCTGTCAGCCAGCAAATGATTATAACAAGTAATTAAATTAAACAATTTAAGAAAATCCCGACACTATATAATAAAACACACGGCAAACTTACCCCTCTTTTTGCGTCGAGGGTAAAAATCATAGCGAAGAACACACTTGACTAAGTCACCTTTTAAAAAAAAAAATTATCCAAATCTATGGAGCTATGACGCCACAGACAGAATGAAAGACAACACAATGACACACATACACGTCTATCTTATTTACACCCCTCTTTAGTTACGGGGTTGAAAAATAATAAACTCCTGTAGTTTCATTAACGTGATTATTGACCTTGCCCATTTACTTTCATGATCTTTTTTATTTAAACTGAAGCTGTTTCATTTTTAACTCCCGACGCAAAAAGAGGGATGTTGTAAATTTGTATAGGATAAAAAGTGATGCTGTCACAAATGTTATCTGTATCAAATAAAACAAAAACAAAAAGTTGTAATAACGTGTCAAAATGCAAAATTACTTGCACGTACAAATAAAGTAATTTGCAAAAAATAATGTACAGGTTATGTGCTATAATGTCAAAAAATTTACAATAAGTAGGTTTTAACAGCTGCAGGATATTATTACATTATGTTAGCGAAGTAATTATACAAAGGCAGTAGAAAAATATTTAGGTAGTCTGATTTTTGAAACACCTGTCGGTTTCATATTGATTACTTTCGAGAATATTCAAGGTTTATGTTGACATTGAGATTGACAGACATATCGCAATATAGATACAGGTACAGTGTCACGTCTTTATCTCTTATGGGGTAGACAGAATCAAGAGTCGCAAGATGGAAAATGGTGGGCTTATTGGTAGAATTGAGATTCAGAAATAGTGAGAAGTTGCTAGCCCATCGCCTATGAATATTCCATTTTCAAGCCCTTTCCCTTGATTGACTTTTACAATCCAGGCGGGAAGACTAGCACTGTCAGGCCAGCATGGAAGAATAGTAATATATTATAGCTCAATAAAAAAAAGAAACTTATTACGTATTTTGATAAGTGCACTGGAAGTCGAACTACTCATTAATTTAGCAGTAAATAAATTAATAGGTACGTATATTACGCCAGCACTAATTAATTATATTATCGACTACCAATTGTTTAAAGCCTTACTTTTTAAATTACCAAAATGAGTAATATATTTGACGACCTCTGTGACCTAATAGCTAATTTATCCGACTGCTACATAAAAGGTCCCGGGTTCGACCTTCGGTCTGGGTCATGAACATTATGTATTTGTTGTAAAATATGCTATCATTGACTCTTAACTACAATCTCGTCCGAAAATGTGAAATACGCAGCAAAATTTTAAATTTGGAACAATCTATAACAATCCAAAAAAACCGTTATACGAATAAAGCTTATACTTTTTGTACCGAAGCGTTTCATTTCTCTTTGGAAACTCTTCATTATGTAATGCTTTCGAGAAATATTTTGTTTCTTATTATTGTACACGCCTTCTTGAATACTGAATAGCCAGAACTAGGTAGGCTTCTGCACTCTTGTGTAATACCCACCAATATGTCACTTGCTAAGAAAGTTACATACCATTACGGTAAAATATGTGTACTGGATATGTCAGATGAAATTTATTACAAATTAGCCTTTATTTATCAAGAATACAGATGCCGTATCACGTCCATTCCCTCGCAGAGTAGACTGAGCCAAGGGTCGCAAGACTCGAACTCCCTTGATTGACTTTTACAATCTGCACGGGAATCTATAATAGAATAAATAAATAAATAAGAATAATATATCTATAAAATAAATAAATAATAATAACTTTTTTAGGATATACATTTTATTAGATATGCATAAAATCTAGAACAGTTATCGAAAAAGTTAATTTTTAAGCTATTGATAAATTAACGTGTAACAAATAACGCATTGGATAAACAAGCTGTTGTAGATTCTTATAATTATTCGGATCTTAGATAACAAGCGAACATTTAGAGGTCGCAATTTTTAACCTCCGACGTAAAAACAGGGATGTTATAATTTTGAAGTTAGTGTGTGTCATTATGATGCTATTAGCTCCCAATCGAATGAAGCGATTTGGATAATTATTTTTTTGTTAAAAAGGTGACTTAATCGAGAGCTCAGCTATATTTTAACCCCTGATGCAAAAAGAGGGGTAAGTTTGACGTGTGTTTTATTACTTTGTGTCGGGGGTTTACAATTTTTAATTTAAATACTTATTGCTCGTAAGATATGATGCGTAATTCTTAAAACAACAAGAGTCAAACGATATTTAATTGTATCACGACTTTGCGACAGTCGCACCTAACGTGATTAGATTTATTGCTAATAGAAAAGATAATGAGAGCCGCTCTTCAGTATTAATGCGGCGGAGGCGGGCCATACATAAAATTATCATAAAACTTGTTAATACAACTATATAAATCGTCTGGAATTAATTTATCGCTCTTGCTGTTTACACTGTGAATGATTACTTTATTTTGTACAATTTTTAACACGCGAGAATATATTGTTTATTATTTTTGTTTAATTCAAATTTAATTTTTTCTATTTCTGTTTTTGATGTATTTTTTTTTATGTCAAAAGGAGGCAAACGAGCAGGCGGCTTACGAGATGTTAAGTGATCACCGCCGCCCATAGACAACTGCAACAGCCGCGAGGTTACAGAAGCGTTGCCGGCCTGTAAAAAACCTCCAGGCCCAACTTCCCTCCCTTCTTATTTGGGGAGGGCGGGGGATTTTTTATACACCGGCAACGCTTCTGTGACCTCGCGAATGTTGCAGTTGTCTATGGGCAGCGGTGATCACTTAACATCACATAGCCCGCCTGCTCGGTTGCCTCCCTCTAACATAAAAAATAAAAAAGATTCATTTTAATTTGAAATAATGACGAAATCGTTTATGGCGAGGCTTCAAAGATATGCCGCGCTGACGCCGATGTAACTGTGACGCTCAAAATAAATAGAGCACAGAGAGTTTACTGCGTACCTCATTTCTTTTGCCTTCTCTTTGGTTACGACATTTGTTTTGTGCTGTTTTATAATTTCGACTTTATGCTATGGTTTATTAACCATATAAATCATTACAAATAAATAATTGCAATAAAGAATAACTGATTGAAGTCAGCAGAATGATGGAATTTAGATAAAAATTCAAATACATATTTGAACATGAGTCAATAACGTCGTTTCCGTGTTTTCCCTTTTAAAGTTTTTTTTCTTAAATCACTTAATGTATAATATTTCTTTGTGTAACTTTGTGTTTTACTCAACATTTTCATGAATAAACAAAAAAAAATACAAAACTAAATCTTATTAAAGCTATCTGTTTGCATAAATTAAAATCTCAAAAATCGAGAATTATTTGTTTATATAGGTTTCAATTTCATGATATATTTTTTTAATTAAAAAAATAAAAAAGGTAAGTGACGTTTTCCTCCAGTTTCTATAAAATTTTGATCAACATTCTTTATCAGGAAACAATATTTGTACTAAAAACAGTCAATGATTAAAAAATAACAAAAGTCATTTGGAAACGAATATTTTTTTTTTTTGTAGATGGAACACTTTATAATTTGTGACATTTGTCGAGCTTGCCGTGTCAATAAACTTGATTCGAAAGTGGAAGACGCTCTGGCTTACATAAGCGACCAACAATGTGAACGCCGAATACGTATAGATTATGAACTTTAATTGTTGTAGGTAGAGCCGATTGGAATATTTATCCAGAGGTGTAATTCGAAATTTGAATTTCTGTCATATTTGTTGTGCATTCTAAATTTGAATTATTGCACAATGTACTTAGTTAAAATTTGAATCGTTCTAGAAGTACATTAATTTGTCATAACCTTACATTTTTAAAAATGCATCAAACAAATTAAAAACAAAACTTTTTAATTCATGTATCTATATGAAAAATAAAATAGAATCGACACGACTTCATTGATATAAACATACCGGAGATAATGAGGTAATTACAATTCATACTATACACGAGGCACTAAAAAAAATATTCAACAATCTTTGTCTGAACCATACAAATTCACAATTCAAACTGATTGCTAAATGTCAGTATGTCATCACGTTCCTATACCTGCAACTTCACATCCTTATATAGTCCGTTATGCACATATTACATACAGGTACGTACACATGTGGGCACATTCCAGTCTGCATATTATAATAATCTTTGCAACATCTACCGAGAGGCCGACACGGCTGCGGCTCTCGGCTCAGTCCAGTTATTTGCAAAACCGCTATTTATACCAATCCCATAAGCTAGATCTTAGACACACTCACAGATCAATTTAGCACGAGCATTATTGAAATCATGGCTAAGTGTCTATGACTAAAACAAAAAAGTTGCCGTAATGTGTCTGGCCGTTAAGAAAGCAACACCTAATTAAATATATCCGGATTCAAATAGAGAACAGCAATAATTGTGTTTAATGAACGCCAGCCACTTAAAAACAAATATTAACTTTCCTTTTATTTTCACTAGTTTGATATCTCTATTATATGGAGGACCATTTGCATAGTTTATACAGGAGTTATGGTGATTTTATGTCTCTTTAAGAAGAACTTTATGCGTTTTTAAACGTTATCACAATGCGTTATCTCAGTAATGTAAATACGGGTATGATGTCGTGTCGACTTCGAGACTGGACCAAAAAAATATGTCGGGTCAATAACTAGACAAAGAAGATTGTAGACGCTTCTCAGATCGGCCTCAAATACTTTACGGTGGGTTTATTAATTAAGGTGGCCGACCTTGCGGGCCGCGCATCCAAGGAGGTCGGTGTGAGCAGGACGGAGTAGGCCCCCTGTCGCCCGCGCCTCTCCCCTCACCCCCCACGCGACCTGACGCCGCGCGCCGTTTCAATCGTCTTAGTCTGACGTCTCCCTCATTGACCTTCCGTTATCTGCACTAGGATTGTCGCTGACTTATCAATTTTCGCTGTGCACTAATTGTTTTATTTTTATTTATTTTCGTTGTTTTTTTTTTTCTCTAACTAATTTTACGTAATATTTTGAAAATAGAGCAGATATTGTTTTTAATGAATAAATAATCAATAACAAAATAATTTGTAAAAGTCGGACAGCAAGCATTTAAATAATTACGAGTAATAATCATAGTTAAATTATCTCTAATTTCAAAAACAAAAGAGACTTAGCGTACTGCTGATTTTACTATTAATACTAATGTTCTATAAATAGAACATTAACTAATTTTACAAATGTACACAGTAAGTAGAGAAACTAACTAACTAAATTATATGCGTACGTAATTTGAAATAAATCGGCAAGAAAAACTAATCAACAAAAAAAATTTAAAGTCGTTCAGTCGCCAAGCAATTATGGATGCTAAGAAGCGAATCTACAGTAAGCCGGTATAAATGACGTATCATACCAACACAAACACAGGCGCGCGGCGAGTAGCGCAGAACAATCGAGCGCGGAGATCACTCGAAACCGCACCTTAAGCTCATTGTCAAACCGATTACAATAAACAAACAGGACAGACGCGGTTGGAATCTTGTCAAACAGGCGAGTTCGAGCGTTGACTTATTGCCGGTAGGGCATTTATGTACACGCGTCCCCGCGCCAAAACGCACCTTACTCCAATTAGAGAGAGTTTAAAATTAGGAAAGTAGTATGCAGACTGTACAGGTACGACACGGCCGTCGCCTACGGCCCACGCACACATGCACCGCGCTGCCATAAATAAAAGATTCCTACAGAAACAATTGTTGCGTAGAGGTGAGGTACGACCTCGGTGAATGTATCCGAATGCGGACGGTGGAGTGCGGACTAATCGCCGTGAACTGATCGCGAAAGTAGGTGACCGCTCGTGATTGACGCTCTTGCGAAACCCCGTTCGATGACATTTAGGCTGGACAGACAATGAGTTAAACCCTCAATAATTATGAAATATATTTTGTTTGCGCCGAGTACGTGTTTCGTAATTGCTAATAGATTCTATCGGAGACCATCTGTAACAAGTGTTGCGGACATCAAGTTGGTATATTATTTCTTTAGACGTTGTAAATATATCCATGGAGTCTACAAATAACGAGTTGATGTATAATAGTTTTTGAGATTTTTGGGTCAATACACAACCAAAACTGTGACATGACATGACAAATTACTATTTAACTATCATTAATACTAAATATATTATAATTACTAATTACAATATATTTTGTGTAACTACTGATCAGTCAACCAAATATAATTTTAACGAGGCAACAATAAATAAATATAATAATTAGCGTTGTCAATTTCTCCAATAATCCGAACTCTATGGAACCTCTGTTCACAGATAACACCGCTCTACTTAACCTCGTCACACAGGCGCGTAAATAAACGTGAAACAATACGGTACACCAACACTACCTTAAACATTCAACGAAATTTCGATTACATGCCAAATTAGACTTTATTAAGACAGCAATACGATTGCTAAGCTTCCGGAAGACTGACACAAAGTTAGATTTACGACACACCACTACATACGTAAAGAGAATCTGTGTACAGCCGAGTACGTTAATGTGTGGAATGCTAGGGAAATTTATAACACTGTTCATCACTCCAGTGTAATTCACAGTTTTGTAGTGTTTTATAAAGCAAACAATTTCGTATAAGATTATCATTTAATTTATCTGCTGTAGATTGTATCTCGAGTGGCGGAATTACAATGCTTAGGGTGCTCATATATCTACAGACGTTATAAAAACGTCATCCATATAAAACACTTAAGTTTACTTTTTATTAATGACCATTTATAGACTACTGGTTTACCACTTGCAGAGAATTGTTTTCAACACCGTTTTTTTCTGCTAGTAACGCCAATTTCTTATTAAAATATTCAGAGAAGCCTCACAACTTTCTGGACGTATCTGTTTGTTGGAATATAAAGAAATGCTAAACACGATCGAAACAGATGTCACCAATTAAACTTTCATGTGTGAAATTTCGCAAGGTTAATTGAAAATAATGGATCGTTATCAAGGAAATGGTCCAATATAGTCATATTTTTATCATCGTATTTGCATTGGCATTTCTCAGAATATACTTCCCTTATACGTACTATTTTAAAAGTTCATTTATTTATAAATATTTTTTAGTGATGATATAGAAACTATCTAAACATTTAGTTTTGGGTTAAGCATAAATTATACATATTTTAGGTGTTAATATAAAATTATATTTCAAAGCAGACTGATAGAATTAATAAAGTAAAAAAAAAACGCGAGCATTACTAAAGTTTTTTTACTAAAGTTTTGACACTGTCGCTCGGTAAAACTCAAATNNAGTGACTTTAATTTTCATGTTACTATATTGTTTATATTTATAAATAAATAAAAAATAAAAAAACTAATTATTTAAATAAATATTGTTTCAGACATATAAATAAATTGTAATAAAAATCGTGTGAGCTAATAACATGGAAAATATTTTAGATAGACAGATGCATTACACAATGCTATAGAAAAGATTGGAAATTAAAATCGCAGACAACAAACACCGTGCGAAGATTGCTATCATCTGTGGCATAATCACACCTTTTTCTTCTGATTACGACAGACAAACACCTAACTACGACAATTTGCTTTCACAATATATTAAATAAGTAAACCTTAGTAATAAAGAAGAAAGCATGTAGAGAGAAAAGAGGCCCGTCCATAAATTCATATCAAATTGAAAGTTTAAGCAAATGAACGAGTCAGTGGGTGCTTTCTAGAAATTATAATGTAAGTACGAGTAAAGGTACGCCATTCGGCTCGGTTTGATATCCATATGCGTCTACGCATCAAGCGACGCGACCGACTGTTTGTACTTAGTAGACTGAGTACGCCCACTAACCAGTTATATCCGAGATGCACTAATAAAGCGATATGGTAGATATAGATACTAGAGGTAGTATCGCGGATACTACGTTTGACCTATTTTTTTTTATAATATATAAAACATTTATTGTAAGGATGGAGTCAGGAACTGGCATCCTTACAATAAAAGCTTTGGCTTCACAGCGGCACAGGGCATCGGCACCTAATTTTGTATATATTTATAATCAATGAATTTGAATTTTGGAAATAATGAAATGAAATATTTTATTGCCCAAAATATGGAATTGATTTGCGAACATGCGGTACTTATTAAAAAAAATAAAATAAAGTAAGTTTAGTGTTTGAGACGTAAACGGAGCAGTGTTAGAGATATGACCAGAGATACAAACTTTATTTTTTTATTAGAACAAGCAGTATTTCCTCTTTTGAACACAAAGATGCATAAAAAGCTTAAATACTTATTTTGGCATATTCTACAAATTAGATGATAATTTTATACAAATAAATTTCTTGAAGTATAGATTTATGAGATGGAATAAGTGTTAATTTCTAAATATATTTGAAATGCAGAAATCGGAATAGCTAATCTCAATATTTTGACAGCGAATACGTATAGCAAAGCAACATTTTACATGTGTCTGTTTAAAATATTGAGTGAGGGTCAAAAGTTATTCAGATTATTGATAATGATTGAATTTGTTACAATTAAGTAGTAAATAAACAACGATTTCTTGTTTTTTATTCAAATAATTACTATTTTATGCCAAACGGTGTATAATATTAGCAACCTCTTTGTATTTTATAGATTAAGTTTAACATAATGTCCCATGAAGAAAAGATGAAACAAAAAATATGTGGGAAATTTCAAACCAGTTTGTAACTTCCGAAACAACTATTTAAGCGTGTTGTTTTTATCCTATTTTGAATAATAATTTTGTACTCAAATCACAATAGCTACGAATATAAATTAAACCGGCCGATAACATTTTTTTTTTTAAATTTGACGCATCAAAATTTTAGTAGCTCAGAGTAATTACACTTGATGCAATGCTCCGAGTTGGATGTAAATAGTAATGTCCATTGGGCGCCATTTTTATTACAAAACATTGACACCCACGCTCTTTTGAACCGTGATATAGTCGATTTAATTACTAATAATATGTTGAACCCACTCGTTGCTCTGATAAATTTAGAGGACGTGAGGTTTACAGAGTTCAATCTTCCGTGATATTGATAGAACTTTATCGCAATAAATAAGCCGGCTTTTAAGGAATAAAGTCCTTCCTTTCGAGTTTGTGTTATTCTGATGTTATTTTTGTATTATTCTGATGGTATTCGAACCTACGTCTTTTAAACGCAGTTTGAGCATTGGTACCGCTAGGCATAGCACCGTTTCTAATAATTAATATTATAGTTGATATTTACTAACAGCGGTTAATACAGACACAGTTTCACGTCTTGTCACTAACAGGGTAGACTCCAAGGCTCTGTTTATACCGGCATAGTAACTTAGCATTCTAGCGTTTACTTAACTCGTGTAAACCAATCTTATACGGTACAATTAACTAAATTAAGTCAAAGTATTGCAGCGTTTACATTCTCTTTTTATATTGTAGATGGACAATATCCGTAAATTAATTTAAGATAAGCCACTTTGTGCAAAAGGTCATGGCTACCTCGTTACTTGAATAGTTTCGCGAGTTGATCACGCACACAAACGTACATTAATAGAGGCGTTAAAATGAGGCCACTAAAAGCGCGACTAAAATTGTTAATTTAAATATAAAAAGGTTCATGTTAAGCAAAAAAGAATGTTTATTGACATATTTTGCTACCTGAATTAGGCATAACTAGATATTTTAACCAATAAGATATTGAATCAATTGAAATAATAGCAAAGGTATGGCAGATCTCTAAACCGTGCCTAAAGTCTGATATATGTACCTTACGAATA
>JADGIL010003427.1:12766-29988 GCA_020352625.1 Cactoblastis cactorum
CTCCAAATGGCCTCTACGTGTTGGATCTGTGTCCCCACGCAAGCCTTTCAAAAGTCCAGGTCACCATGCCTGTGATTATGTAAATGAAATACATAATAGTAATACATAATTTTCTCTTGGCCTGTCATTATATCAATATTTTACATTATATAGAAGTGCTACGAAAGAAGCTACCACATTAGAAATAATTCTATTTGAAAACTAATGTTCATAATACAGATCTAAATCTTTAAATTAAAAATGTCTAAATTTCTTCACTTCATTTTCATAGAGTTAGCATTCTGCCCTTCATTAATTCAAATATACTTTTTGTTATTAAAGCTGCAATTTAAGTTTTATGATATTATATTATCTAGCGTTGTTAATTCAATAATAGGACTGTTTACGTCATGAAAGGCTCCAATAATTTGGGAGGAGGGTATAGGAGAAAAGGGGGGTTAGAGGGATGCGAGGCCAACACGTGCGGGTGCAGCGGTGAACGACCGTCATTGACCCACCTAAGCGGCCTACTTATATCGCGATGATAACACCCCTCGACAACTGTATAACTGAGTCTATTTTTATCCTTTTTAAATTGATCTATTAAGTGAATATAATTGGGAGGAGAAAGACATTAGCAACCTATCACAAAAATTTAGATGCGAGTATATAAAGGGAAACAAATTTTTTTTTATGCCAGAGGGAGGCAAACAAGCAGACGGGTCACGGGATGTTAAGTGATCACCGCCGCCCATAGACAACTGCAACACCCGCGGGATTACAAGAGCGTTGCCGGCCTGTAAAAAATCTCCGCCCTCCCCATTTGGGCCCATTTATGCTGCAGGCTAATAAAGCAAGCAGCAGGCTCCACACCACTACTATAATAAATAAATAATGACTCTGTCTACGATGAAATTAAATATAGGCTACATCGTTGCTGTTATTTAATTAAATAGATGCAATCAATAAGTTATAGTGGATATAGACGTATATTTAAGTTATAAGAAAGATATAAGGAATATTAAAATTCAATGAAATGCATAATATAAATAAATTATTATATGTCATGCTAATGAGGGATAAATAAATAATTCCAGAAATAATATCACAGTGAAAATAGCTGTTTTATGTATTTTAATGATAAACATAGAGTAAATCGTCTAATCTAATAATTAATTAATCTAATAGTAAATAATTTTATATTTCGTTCTTGGAAATCATGTTGGTATGGTTTTCCTTTTAACCTACTTATTTTATGTCAGTGTCAAGTGTAACCGGATTATGAGTGCATAGGCGATTCTAGCTACATTTTATATAATGCTGGAATTTGTTTGGTTGAAAACTAGGTAATATAAAAGTTACTTCATGACACGCATAAAAAGTATCATATTTATATTAGAGGATAAAGGATGTAATTGATATTTATCAATTACATATTTTTTTGGAATTATTGCTTCTACGTTCGTGGAAACAAATTAAGACTGACATAATTTTTTTAATATCAAAAACAAAGAGCTTCTTAAATACCATTGTGACTTTTAGCTCTAAAACAAAAATGTGATCATCAGGCATTATTTTTTTTGTTAGGTATTTCTTGGTACAATCTTGCAGACCGCAACGCCATCTAGCGGCTTGCCTTCAAAATATTCTGTATATTGACACTTTTAACACCAACTTTGATGAATAAATGTAAATCCTTAACGTAATCACAACCTTATCCAATTTGTAACTCAATTAAGTGATCAATCAAACTAAGTGCTGGGTAGTAATCCTGGTACCAGGGGTATTATCTGCACCAGCAGTGTCCGCTGCACTGGAGTCCCACTTCCGCCGTTGGGGCCGATCAATACATATCGGGGAACGAACTCCTGACCTCCAGGTTGAAACTGGGGCGCCGCGCACGCGCTTTGCCATAGGGTGCATCCAGTGCTTCATTTAAAATTGCTAATTTTCTATGTGCATAAAAATTCAAAGGTCCTCCATACGCTCCTTATTTCCTAAATTGCAAAATATTTCTTTGTGCACCTAGTGTCGAATCTGGTGCTGACGGAAACATCTAGTCTGCATCCCCCGCCCCTACATGTTTAACATTTAAATGTAATCAATAGTTACAGAGTCTAATACAGAGATATGTAATGATTTCATGTTTTTGCTAACATGTGATTCTTATATGTGTGTGTGAATATATATTTGCCATATTTTAGTTGTTTAGTTGAAAAAGGATTGGTATTAAACGAAGACATTAGTTCAGATTTGTTCTATTTTGAACACCGTGGTTAACGATAATTTTTTTTATATACTTGACACTGATTACAAAAATTAAACTGTTTTTTTTTTCTCTTTAGAGTTTGAATTTAGATAGAGCCACACACTTAGGAACCACAAATAGTTTTGACGTTTATGACAGGAATATACATGAATATATACTTAAAAAAACAAAATTACGTACTGTTTTTAATATAAATCCTAAATTGCTATTACTGGAAGTAAACGACAGCGTTTGTTCATCACATTTATTTACGCCCAAATCAATCACAAAAGTAAATCGCATCGACTTTGTTCTATACTACGAGGTGATTCAGATATGAAGACAGATTGTTAGCCTTTAAAAAGAAAAATTCTTTCTTCTTTCCTTAGTTTTTAAAATAACTTTATCATCAAAAATCATCATTTCGTCCTAACTGCCTACTGTTTAGAATAGGCCTCCATTCTATTAAAATACAGATACAGTATCGCGTCTCTATACCTTACGGGAAAGACAAAGCCAAGAGTAGCGATACTCGAAGGCCACATTTAGCAAAATGGTGGGCTTATTGGCTGTATGGTGATTTAGAAATAGTGACAGGCTGCAAACCCATTGCCTTAGATAATTCCTGTATCAAGTCCTTTCCCTTGATTGACTTTTACAATCTGAGCGAGAGCTGGCACATTCTAAGTTTTTCTTTTGCCCCCAGACCAACATAGAAATAAGCCCAGTAAAATAAGTTATTTAAATTAAATATATAAGAATAAACCACACAGTTTGAGTTAGCCTCAAAGAAAGTTCGAGATTTGTGTTACACTAATTCAATTATTCAACATTTTTATAACAAATTTACAAATATATAGACATCGTAGACCCAGGGTCACTCAGAAAAGATTTGTAAATAACATTTTGAATATTATCATTTATTTATGCATGGAGAAATAGATAATACACATTCTCCATTACGCTTTTACAGATTACATTGTCTTACCGCTTTCTCTATTCAACAAATGTTATTGGATTAGAAAGTGCAAATTCGAACTGAAATAATCCACTCTATACAGCTTTCCATTTCGAATAGTCCATTATAGTTCTGAATTGAATATTTCTTCACCAAAGAATTACTGTAAACTGAGCAGAAATAGGAAAAACAAAGCTAATTCACTGAAGCGTTGCCGGCCTTAAGTATTTACTTAAGGCCGGCAACGCTTCTGTGGCCCCCAGGGTGTTGCAGGTATCTATGGGCGGCGGTGATCACCTCCGCTCATAGATACCTGCAACCTGCGGTGATTCTGATATGAATATAAATGAATATATAAAAAAAAATACTAAAAGTGTGTCGCAAAACATTCCAAAATAAAAGAATATATTAAAAATTTAAAAAGTTCCTATTACCAACTAGAAAAAAATTCCATTCTTTATCTTGAAAAAGAGCTGATACTCTTCAAACTGCTACACCGATGTTTACCAAACTGAGACTAAGAAAACTGGAATTGGCGCCTACGCACACACACTCGCATAAAATCAATCAGAATACAGTTTTGTATTATTTAATATTAGGAACTGTCTCGCCAATTCGTCCCCAATTTTCACATAAAGTGTAGTATCACATCTTTATGCCATACGAGACAGACAGAGCCAAGAATCGTAAGACTCGAATGTCACGCTTAGATTTCCCGTGGTAATTATGGGATAAAAAATCAGCCTATTCGTTTCACGGTAAATTGAATGTCTAATACTGAGAGAAGTTTTGAAAATGTAGTAAGTAGTTTCTGATATTAGCGCGTTTAATAAAACAAATCCTTCCGCATTATAATATTAAGTACAGATTAGAGTAATTGTGGACAAAATCATTGACAATATCTGTGTATCTACGATTTCTTTGTTTTTTTTTTTCAATAATATCTACAAACTTTGCATACTTACATAAAAAACAAGAGATTAATACATCAATCTTATATCTTAGGGCCCTTAATGTGTATTATCTGTAAATTTTGGTACTGGTTGTTATTTAATTTTTATGTTACTCTATGTACCTTTATTTATGTTTTATAATTATTTGAACGAATGTAGTGTGCTAATCTCTCATTCAGTGATTTGGGATTAAGTAACTCGTTTCATGCATATGTATATAATTAATTGACATCAGATGTAGCCAAACCACAAAAGAGATTAGAATTAGCGAGTGAAAGTATATAAATATATGATATGAAATCGTGTCCATGAATCTCGGTAAAACTAAACAATGGGTAGATGAACTCTTTTTAATTTAGTAACAGGACAGGACTTTTTAGTAACAATTCTTGGAAGAATAGGAACAATATAAAAAGAATTTAATCGCGGGCACAGATAGTATATAAAGTTTATTAGTCATATTATTTATACTAACTAAAACGAAAACTATATCTATAGATAAATCAAAGGCCGCTGAGTAATTACTTGTATAAATTTTGAGCAAGTTGAGCGCAGGCCTGCAATGCCAAGGCAAAGCGACTGCCAAAAGGCAATCTGAGGTCACAGCCCAATGTCAGGGGCCCTCAGAATTTTGAATCACCAGCATGAGTATCAGAATCGTTTTAATCAACAAATATTTTATTTTACATAACTTTTTAAATTTCTAAATATGCAGAAAAGGTGATTTAGCTGATGCATCAGGACGTGTTACATTATCTGTAATATTATTTTCATAATACAATATACTCTGTATAATATTATTATGAACATATTCTTGTTGTTATGGGACACAGGCGATTAAAATAAAACTTGAAATCACAGCGTAGACGTCGTCGACGCATCAAAATTTTATTACACAGTGCGATTATTTCAATAAATAAGAAACTACCTCACAAAATAATCTTCTTACAGAGACAGATTAAAATAAAATAAAAATTGAGAGCCGTTATAAAGCTGCGCTTTTTTCCATTAAGTTATATTAGTAATCCGTTAAGAAATAACTTAAAAAACATTTGCCTTAATTATAACATTCTTCTTTTTGAGTCTAATATCAAAGTAAGTCTCTATCTAGGCAATATGGTATTTTAATTTAATCATGAGATGAACTCAATTAGTGGGATAGCTAGGCAATTAAGGCCAGCTCCAGCACACTCAAAATAGATTAGTAAATTATTTTTGTACTTATGTATCTACAGCAACGTTGTGGGCAATCCATTAGTACGAATTTCACTTGTAGCTAATAATTTAAATTGCAAATTGGACGTATGTAGTTCGGATAGAAGCAACTGGAACAAACTGGAGACGAGATGAGTTGTTTTATTAAATTTAGATAAAAAATTTAAGAGATATTTTTTTTTCAGAGTTAAAACGAAGCTTATCTAAGCTTCGTTTTAACTTTGAAAAAAATATCTTCAAAGTTAAATTATTTTTATTTTTTTGTTAATTTTAATATATTCAATTGTAATTGAATGATAGTAAAGAAAACATTAAAATTCTTTACGAAGTTTCAAAAAAGTAAGGATTTAGGAAGGGCACAAAGTCAAAATTAATAATATGTAACTAATCACTCGCTTATTACTCTTGCTTAGTTTCAATTTGAGGTACCTCTAAATACATATATTTGATGTGAAAACAAAAAACAGATAAAATAAATATTTAATCCAATAATACTACAATATAATAATGCGAAGGTCGCTTGCGTTACAGTATTTTACACGTGCCGCCCGATTCCGTAATGTAAAGACGGACGAAGCCGCATAGCTGTATCTGTAGTTATAGTATGGCAGTGACAGTGGTTCGGCATCGGCCCCCATTTGACCTATTTTCAGGTCCCTCTAGCATCGGGCCGGTGACGCAAGCACGCACATGTACGCGTAGATATAGTAAGCCATTGATAACTATGACATTGTCATAATATTGTTAGTTACAAAAGATATTTTTCATTCAAAAGATATTTTTTCTACGATAATTTACGATTTCTCATAATCTTAAATTATCGAACAGCAAGTTATTGAGCATTATCAATAATATGTTAAGTTCAAAACAACATTAATTAGGTATACTCGTAAATTTTGACTATTTATCAACCTTACAGACTAATTCCTGTAGTATTTTTGATTCATAACTTATTCATCCTGATACAATAAGCTCTCGGAGGCAATTAAGCAGAAAACATAAAATCAAAAAATAAGATGGTAAAAGATATAAAATCGGGATAAATGAAAATAAATTGGTCAAGTACGAGTTAGACGCTCACGTAGGGTTCCATACACTTCCATAATGATACGTTGTATCGAAAACAAAACTATTCATATACATTTAATTGATGCATGACGCCATCTAGTAGCATTAAATGACAGATAAGTTAGAAGGGGGATGGGACCGATATTTTACTACTTTAGAAGCGAATATTTCGCAAAATATTGACATAATCATAAAATGTTTTAGGAACCTCTACATAATTTACAAAGTGCTATCCTATGACACCCCACTAGCCTACGTTCTCTAAAAAAAATATCATTCCTTAGTTCCATTTATAAAGTAGATAAATTTCTCAAAACCATACTACTTCATTTTGTAGCATTTCATTGAATAGACCTTTGAATTTAAACTTCATTGTGTCCCAATAAAATGACTGTAGCACACGGACAGACTAAAATACAGGGAGATATATGTATGTTCAACAGTCATTAAACGAATGTCTACTCTCTACAATTGTGTTTATAAGATAGTTCCTTTAATCTATGTATATATATAAAAGCGAAAAACATTTGCTCGTCACTAAATCTCAGACACTTCAAGTGCTGAGGGGTCTTTTGGCATGGACATTATTTTTAGGACGTAGGTGCTTACTTAAATAGGATTATGCAAATCCCATTTCCATGGAAACTGGGATTATTGGAAGCGAGCCGTGGGAAAAAGCTATTATTCCATACGAAGCTTTCACTTAATATTTCAGAATGTTATTTAATTTGCACGAATAGATTTTGGTCAGAATCCAAAACAAGTAAATAAGAATTGTGACCAACTCTACAGTTATCGTGGTATCTATTTGGGTCGTGCATCCGGGCTCAACTTGTTAGCACCGCTGATTGTTTTATCCCTTTGCCAAAGGCTCATTTGTAACCAAGGTAACAAACGATCCTTCGACTAGTTACTTGAGCTATCCCAGTTTAATATTTGTTGAAATCTCCCAAGGGCTAGACACGATAGTGACCCAAGAGAACCGAGAAAACTGTTATTGACGAAAATGGGATTTATAATACAAGTCACGTAAGCAGCTATTACTTAAATGATCTAACGATGCATCATTGGCTGATATTGATTTTGGAATAATATAATACTATTACGTTAAACCATCACTCCGCTTTCAGCAAGGGACTTCATAAATAGGTGTCAACTTTAAAAAGAAAGATGTAAAACCTGGTACATGAACCATAATTACAATAAACAGTTTATTCACCTTCGAAACTCTGGTAACCTAAATCTAAAACCAACATTGGCAATTAAAAAGACCACATGTACGCAAATATAGAGTTACGAAACGCCAGAAATAACCTCAAATTTTATCTAAACAATCGCGGGGTTCGGGCGTCGGCGGCGCGGCGGCAGCGCGTTGTTATAGCAACGCTGCAGGCGGCGCACCGACCCAGATTCGCGACCCGACCGCACAAATGTTAATGACCTCCAAAACCTGGGTCGAAGTTCACGTTACACGAGGAACAGACCAAGTCTATGTACCCCTATAGACTTTTATGGGTCACACCATGTATTGATCCATGGCGAGCGACGGAATCTGGGTTAAACGGGACGATCTCGGTCCACGTGGTTCGTCCGGGAGTTTTGAGTGTTCTAATTTTAAATCTCACAGAATTTGTAAAATTTATTCAAGATTTTAACGGTTTCCTAATCAGATTACTTTTCGAAACTTTGTTTTTATTTTACTTCCTATAATATCTTTAAAGTATTACGTATGGACATTGCATCAGAACAAAATAATTGGAAATAAAAACTTCTTTAAATATTATCTAACTCCTATAAAATATTACCTTACAGAAATGATTAGCATAGTAATAAAAATTTAATTTCGTCCCAATTCGGTACACATCTGCAAATTTAATTTATAACAGCACACAAGCGCAGTGGATGCAACGTGCAGTTGAAAGGAAATTGCAAATATTTTTAGATCATTACACAACTGTGCCTAGACAACGTTACCTGTGTGTGTGTATGTGTATGTACACGGGATTTACACTGTTTTACGTGTGTGTTTATCAAATAGCTCGGACACACACATAGGCTACTGTAACCGAAGGACTACTGAACTGCATTCGACTAGTTGTGGCCCTAGGGTAGGCCAACCTACAATTATGTTTGTTCATTAAATACATTGTACCAAATTATGACAAATTGCAAATTCAAAATTGTACACTAGCGCCGCTGAAAAATATATATTATAACCACAACATGTAATAAATTCATGTCAAAATTAATTCACAATTGGTGAATAACTTGACGCATCGATAGATTAAGGTAGAAAGTATAAAATAATTCAAACAGCTTTTAAAGTATAACATTAAACATAGTGCGAAGTTAAAAATATTTTGTTTAAAAATATGTAACAATATACCTATTACAGCGCCACCATTAGTAAAAAACAATACGTGTTAAGTTACATGGAATTCGATACCAAAGCTCGTTAGGAGCAAATTAATAAAATAAAGTATGGGGACAAATCATTCCTGAACATCATGGGGACAAATCAAGTTAACCCCAAAGTAAGTTCGAGAATTGTACTCATATAATGGGATACTAACGCAGTGATACTATCTTATTATATATAACAATATAATAATATAGTATCATATATAAACATCCAAGACCAAGGCCAATCTGCAACAGGTATTTTTCCATTGACACTGGGGGTCGAAACCGGGACCTCCTATTTGACCAGCATGCTAACCATTCGGACCTCGGAGGTCGTCAAACTGATGGTCTATGCTGCTGGATTTTTCTCATTTATAAATCGAATAGGCTGTTGTCTGTGACAACCCTAAATGCACCAACGCAGGCGCAGTCATAACTCATACTCGCGTTATACGTGTAGGCATTTGTGATGCAACTTTTGCCACAAATAATAGTAAAGCCAAACATGGTGCTCTATGACACCAACAATATTTTTGCCATGATTATAAAATGCATATCTTTTATTTGACATGGCATTTTTTTTTATTGTATTTCATTTGACACACCGTACACTAACAATCACAATCAGAGGTGAAAACTAATCATAACTTAACTCTTGAAGCTTACTAGCCTGTACTTATGTAGTATAGATACAGTATCACGTGTTTATCTGTTAAGAGTTTAAGACAGGGCCAACAGCCATGAGAATTGAAGCCTTCGCTTAGCTAAATTGAATTGTTTGCTCATTGATGGAATGGAGATTCATTTGTAGTGATAGGTAGCTAGCCCATCACCTATGAGAGTCTCTAAGCTATTCTAAGATCAGAAAGCGCGGAAGAAGACGCAACAGGCACATTCTATGTTTTTATTTTGCTCTCAATCCAATATGGAAGTCTCCATCATGGAGTTATAAACTTAAAATAAGAAATATCAGAGAGCTATATGTGCCAACTACCTTTATTTTATGTGCTTGCGCAGTTTTACGATGCCAATGATGCCAGCGTTATTAAGTGATCTGCGGTCACATGTTTGATGGCGTTTTAGCAGACATGGTACAATGGTTGACTGTCAAAAATTCAACAGAAAAGATTAGCTGGAATTTGAGATTTAAAATTTCAGATGAAGATTAAACTAAGAATTATTTTAAAGGCGAATAATTTTCAACCATACAATATTGCACAAGAATTTTCAATCAAATCGTTTACATTTAAAAATAGCTTGATCAATATCGAAATAAAAAAAGGAATTACCAAAATCTCGTCCGTTTGACATGATAAATATACATGTGTGAGCACGTGTGCGTACTTGTTAGTGTGTGTCCTTTAACGAGCAAGTACTTGGCTTGTACAGGGCACGCGGCGGGGGCGGCGCCTATTCCTAGCGCGAAACTAGGCCGGCCGCCGACCGCGTGCGCTGGCGCAATTCACTTGAGAATAGCGAGTTTAGGGCTATTAATTATCACGTATTTTTTAATTAAGTATTTTCAAAACACTAATATGACGATTATCTAATACTAATATTATAATTATTTTAAATTGGCTTTCTGTATAAGATTTATATAAACTAATTTACAACAAATTTTATTTGTGTTAAAGTTTTTATTATATATTAATTTTCAAGACATCCAGCTTTCCGCGACGGCAAGATTTTAGTGAAAACATATTGCGATAAATATATTGTGTATATTTAATTGTCAAGAAGATCGACTTAGTAATATTAAACTTTTTAGATTATACCAAAGTTATTTAATTAAATAATTATTCCAGAAATGGGTTTAGTTAAATTATGATCCATTTTAGTTCGTTAAGATCGATAACTGATTTCAAAATGCAAATGTTGCTCAACTTGGACCAACCCACAATTTTGACTCCGGACACAAATGATGCCAATACAAAAAGAAATTCTGAGAAGATGGGTTCAAGAATCAAGATCTATGTCGCCTGCATCCAATGACGATTTTATGAGTCATAAAATGTTTTTAATTATATACTTCTATTGTTTATATTGTTAAAGGGTTAAAATTAATATTGATAAATATAAATACAAAAAAATACTGGTAGATGGCGGTACGATATGTACATATGTAAAATATAAATGAACCCATAAACACTTTACAGCTTTGCCAGCAATTAAGTTTTGAGTAAAAAAAGATAAAATTTATCCAAATTGCTTAAGCCACATCCTAGCTATGATTTTAAATTATAATTGCCTTTTCCTTATTTCTTTAGTTGAAACAAGGAAGTTTCAAAATATAAAAAAAATATCATGGACAGTGCTTGAAGTACATAGTAGGGGGTACTCATTAAAGTACATTAAGGTTCACGACCTGACCTCATGTTGCGTCCGGCCTTAGATCGTAATGAAACGACTCAGATGTACTAGCGAAGTGAATTGCCGTTACAAATTAGTGGATGGACCTTTGATCCTGTTGGTAACAAATGCCATGTTAGTTAAAAATGTTATTCCATATATTTGATTTTCGACATTTTATTTTTAAGAAACATTAAATCAAATGTTAACAATAACGACAGTTGAGAAGAAATTACATAAAAACGACGTCTAAGTATTTATTTCAATATTATATAGGTACGTGATTTTAGTTATTCTAGAGTTTATTTAATTTTGATCTATTTTAATTCTTCACCCAAACAAGGACGCCAATGAATATAATAAAAACTTAACTTACAAAATCATTTGCATTGTGAAGGTTCATTGTAATTCATCTAATGAAAGTAAATTTATTGTCAGTCGAACGAATTGAGTGGCAACTTGTGGCGCGCCTCGGCTCTTACGAAACATCCGCATTCGTTAATCCGAGTTCACAGTTGTCCATTTGAATTGACGAGTTCAATAGTAAATTGACAGAATAAATGTTTTCTTATTAAGTTATCATAATCTTAGACAAAAAAAGCATTAAATTCCAAATTTAAGAACGCTTAAAATACCTGAAGCTACGCGCGTTACTCCTGGTATTTGATTAAATCTTTTACACCCTTTTTGAAAAACTCCATGTTAAGATCTCTAAGAAAATAGACAGGGAGCTTTACAACCCCGGTGTACGTGGAAGGAAGAACACCCTTTCGATAGCAAGAGTTGCTATGGCAGAATAAAGATGGTGCAATCATTTAAAACAGTTACTAGGAACACAACTCATAATACATACTGATGAACACACACAAGGAGCCAAGGTCTCTTCGGTTGTAGAAAAAGAAAAATAAATTTCAAGTATCAATAATATATCTCGACCAATGTGAACTGTCTTCCCAAACGATGATCTATGATCACAGATACCGAACCACATTTCGCTTGTACCGTAGAAAGTAAATCTTTGTTTTCACTTTAGCGGCAATTTTGTAGTATGAAGAGAGATCATTGTACTATCGTTTAGTAAACTCGGTTGGCCTCGTTCCACAGTTTTACAAGAATTATCAATTGACTTCCTAATTAACGGCGGCTAAAATGGAAAGTTGCGAGTGCCGCAAATACTGTAGCAACGCAATGCTTCGCAGGAACCTTGGATATCGTGAACGCACTTTCACTAGAACGCATTCAAAGGGCAGTGCAGTTGTGTGCATATTTTTACTGTTGCGCATACAAATAACACGTTAGAAAATAAAGGTAATGTTCGTTTTAGTTAAAAACCAATTAATTACAATTATTTCGATAATGAATTTTATATCTATGATATTTTATATTTATATTATTTATATGATATTTTTGAAATATTAAAGGATTTTTCGCGAGACGACCCGATTCAAAAATATGTGGTTGAAAACGAAGATTACAAAAGATATATACGAGTAATATGCGTGTGTCTGAAATGGTCGCTGTATTTAACAGATTTGTAACATTAAGAACACTTCACAATGCTATTATTTAGCCTATAATGTAATGTAAAATAATCACTACAGAGTATTTTTATACTCATGTTTGTTGCGGTTTTTTTTAATAGATATAAGTTGATTCACAAGGGAGATATTTATACCCATGAGAAGCCGGGGCGGGTCGCTAGAATAAGATAAAAATGTACGGTATTATAGGTCGCTGTCACAAAATCTAAGATCTGTGTCAACTTATCACCCAAATCCTTCAGCAGTTCGATTGTAATGTAAACACGAGTCACGGCCGGTTGTCGATCTCCTAATTTGATGGTCACTCCTTTATCTCTATTTTTATCTTTATCTTTTGAAGGTAAGTGATAATAGTTTACGACTACCCTAAATAAAATCTATAATCTAATTTTATTTTATACTAGTTTTTTTCCCGCAGCTACGCTCACGTTCTATAATCCCGCTGGAATTTTAGCACTTACCTCGCATAAGGAAAACCCATGCGAAATTTATGATCGTTGTTTCTGAGATTTCATGATGAGTAAGTGTTTTTCGCCTTTATATAACTAATGTAGAATATTTTTAAATCTGCTTTTGTTATAATAATTTACAGATGTAGCTAAAAATTTTATACCTTACGGGGTCGGTAGAACCAAGAGTAATGAGACTCAAATCAATGCCTACACTGTTGAATGTTGATCATATTGATGGAATGGAGATTCAGAAATCTGTCACTATATCTGAATCAGCAACCTAGTTTACCTGTTCATAATTACTTATATCAACACAAGTATGTACATACGTATCAGTATTTAAAAAAATGGATTCCAAAATTTTGTAATTGCATAATGTTAGTAATACGTTTTCAATACAAAAAATATTGTTTGTATATTTGTATAGATTAATAATTTATTTTTAATAGATTATCCAATTTTGATGTGTTTTCATTAAAAGGTTTTAAAATTTCAGTTCAAGTTTCAGATTAACATATAGTAAGGGTCCTTTCGTAAAAATAAAAAAAAACCTTAAAAAACTACACCGCTAAAAGCCGGAGATATAGAAAACAGGAAACCACGCGCGGTCGAAGTCGCGGCATATTCTCATATACCTTATTCTGATGGCTAAAAGACTAACTGAACATATTCAGCATAAAGAAAAGTAAAAAGGTTTGCACTAAGGTTTGCACTGTTTTTTTATTTTGTTTATTATAAATAAACAAATCGCTTTATTAATCACGCGAAATAGCTATGCTGTGGGTTTGATGCGGAACATTTTCGCAAAAATGTAGAACGCTCGTTGCGAGGCCACGGTCTTGGGTTCGAACTTGGACGATTTTTATTGTCTGTCTGAAGAAGCGGCGATCTTGCCCCAGTAACCACGTTTGATATAAATATAATGCATAGATGCAACCAATAATATTTAATTTAAGATCCGCATATACGACGTCCTATACAAATCTGTTTTTCTAACAATAGTTTTTTTTTAAATCAAATTTAATGCATAGAAGAATTGCCTGCAGTAGTAATATGTTCAAGGTTATTCTTAACAAACAGATGGTGTAGGTCGTCATATATTCGGATCCTGTACTATAATAGGTCCGGATGGTAGCAGTTTGTCCTCACTGCGCTGGCGCAACTATTTTATGCTGTTGCTAATCACTGCTGCTGAATAAGTCTACTGCCCTGTATTATGATGCACTTTGATATTTCAATTTTATTATAAAATAATAATTATATAAATCTCCATTCCGAAAGAAAGCCCGCAATTCATCTAAGTGACTCTGTATACCTCGTTAAGGATAAAAACCTATTGTGGTACTGTATCTCTAATAAAAATTGATTTCGATTTGCAATCCAAATTAATAATGTACGATTTAATTATTATCGATTTAGTCAATAATAACTCTACAATAATGTGTGACAAGCGCATTTTGTACAGTGATTATTATACATAACGCAATGAAATAAAATTTAGTAACAAGAAAATGTGTTATTTAATAGCAAATATGCATGCAATAGTCCTGAAATTTCCCCGCTGAAGAGAGCATTTGACATTTTCTTGTTGAAAAGCGCACGAATCATGGGTACTTGCGTGGTGTGGAGCGAGCATGGCTGGCGAGGGGGTGGGGCGAGCACAGAGGGGGGCGGGGGGTTCGTCGGTTCGCGCGGTGTAACCTACATACCGGTCAACACTCCGCCTCAGTCAACACTCGCTACAGGGACATTAGGAGCGTTTGGTGTGCCAGCGCACTTGAGCCAGTACTTGCCGCTAGACTATTTTAAGCAAACATTTGATCCCAATAGGTTGCTTTGTAATTTGATCTCGATGCTTTTATGAGAGTAGCTGTAGCGTTTTCAAAATGTTGATAGAGGGTGTGGAAGGCTAAAGGATACTATTTGTTTGGATATAATTATTGTGTAATAAATAGTTACAATATAAATTATGATTAATAAGAAAAATCATACTGATGTCAGGATCAGGATAAACAAATCTTAAGTTTCGACTTTAAATCTTTTCAATTCCTTGTTATTGTAAATCTTGTATGTATGGTAATCGTTTATGGTAAACCCACAATACTGTATACACTTGCACAATCTGTAAGTTTTAAAGTTTAAGCAATGATCAAAATCTATTAACAGAACTTTGTTTGTACATAGATTTTAATGTAGACAATCTGAACAAATAAAAGCTAGAACGAAAGAATTTTTGTCTATATATTTGTAAGCGCTTCATGTCAAAACTTCTGGAATAAATGTGATGCGGTTTTCAAAGTTGTATCGTATAAGTACTAACTTAAAATACGGCGTAGGTTTCACTTCAATGCGCGACTTAGAGCCTGAGATATTAAAAGTTGCACGTTACGATGGACTAACGGATGAAGTCGCGGTCTTAAGCTAGTTAAGTAAATAAAATCTTGGACATACTATAAAATAAGGTCTATAAAATGTCAGCGTAGCATGTAGAGGTGACGCTCGTAGCAACGCTACAAATAATGTAACGAAATCGTAGAACCGTGCGTTACTATTTTTGAACCGTGATTTTCCTTTTTCTCCACTTCTTTGTGTATAAATTTAGTATATATTTTGCGATATTTTTCTTGTCTTGCATGTAGATATATAAACTTTTTTTAGCTGTTGTTAATGTTTCCCCGTCACTGGTCCTAAATTGTCACGTAATATTTGTTAATACAGACGACTGCCCGCGATACAGGCTTGTACTTACAATTAGTGCGGAAATCACTGTTACTTTTATTTGATTATGACTTTTTTTTGGGAAATAAAGAATTTTTGATTTTTTTTAATGAAAAAGTAAATAGTGCAATATAAATTCATTAATCTTTCCCAGTTTAGTTATTCGAATTTTTTAGAGCAATAAATTAAGCGCTGGTTTCACTGAATACAGATAAAGCATTAGATAGTTATCTAACAGGCATTTCGCATGTTGTCTCTTTTGTCAATATGAATAAAAAGAAGACAGAATGCCAGATATTTGGCAGGGAACTAACTATCTGAAGCTATGATTGTAACCGCTATAACTGACCCTTAATCTTAAAGGTCTATTCCATAACAAATTTAAATGTCAAATAATAGATAATCTATACATATAATATAACTATTTTGAGGGATCTTTATAGTCCTAATAGAAGCTAAAACAATTGATTATAAATTTGATCTGTCAGTCTGTCTGTATTTTATGAAATCTGATGCAGTTTTTGCAGTTCTATCGTAGAAGGTCTTACTTATAATAAAATGTAGGTTTCCTCTCGACACACCGATAAAACCCGAGATATTGAAAATAGTAATAGAAGTATGTCGCGGGCATAGAATTTCGTAATAAATTTTCAATTCTTAGAATAAATTAGAACGAATAATTTTGTTTAAAAGGAGACCAAGCACATACCTACATGCGGCCGTTCCGAATTGGTACTCACCTGAAACAAAAAAAAGGAAATAAAAATTAAACGGCCGACAAAGAGTGTAATGGTTTCCGTATTAATCCTAACCGTGCCAATGACCGTAAAAAATTCTGTTTATAACGAAACATCTGTTCATGCAAACCAATTTTTTGGCACCAATATTGTGTGTAAGTAACCCACTTAATTGAATTTAATTCGGATACGTATAGACTGTCACGTTTTATACCTTAAGGAGTAGATAAGTGGTCTTTCTTATAAATTAGTTTAATTTGGAAATTAACTGTAACTAGTGGTATGGAGCCACTACTAGTAGTGGTATGGTGCCACTACTTGTAGTGGTGTGGAGCCAGCTACAGGCTTATATTTAGCCTGTAGTACGAATGGGCCGGCTCGTCCGGGGAAGTACCACACGCTTCTGTAACCCCGCGGGTGTTGCAGTTGTCTATGGGCGGCGGTGATTACTTTACATCTCGTGACCCGCCTGCTCGTTTGCCTACCCCTGACATTATAAAAAAAAATATTTACGGTCCAGGCCAATGAGAAAAATAATATTTTTCATTATGACCTGACCAAAGATCGACCCCTGACCTCCTAGTAGCGGTCAGGCACGTTA
>JADGIL010003429.1:0-13623 GCA_020352625.1 Cactoblastis cactorum
GCCGTCCGCGGAACTTCCGAAAAACGAATTCCAGCGGCCAGATTCCTCCTTCATAAATATTTCCAGATAACGGCTCGGCGCTTTATTTTAATTTAAATGTGTAAAATCTTTCTTCGTACGCTTTTTGTATTGCATTATCGGCAATTACACAAAGGGAAGTCGATCATAACCAGCACAAAAGCAATATACTGAAATTGCTATTGTAATTTGCAAGCAATAAATTGCAATAAAAGGCTATCGCAAATACAACGCGGGAAAGTGGAGATTTTACACCTCTTTGACCGAAAGTTATGACTGAAGAAAGTTAATAGTGTTTATTTGTCTGCAAATATCTTGAATATGATATTAAATGAGGTCGAAGAAGTATTTATTGTAAATATTTAATCGTTGAGTTAATATTCTGCAACATACATAAGTTTCGAACTTACTTTTGGGCTAATACAATCTATGAGGTAGACCCACCATATAATCAAGACATGGTCTAAATCAATTTGTGTGATTTCTTTGAGATTAATATCCAAGTTCCAATCAAAAAAGAACATTTTCCCTTTTCATCTGACCGAGTATTGAACTCGGGACTTCTTAAGCAGTGGACAACTTTTACAAAGGACAACGCCCCTAATAATATAAAATAGTTTACACACACGTTTCTACATGGATTCATAATTCGCCCTTAAACAATTTCTCGTTCGAAACAAAGTTAAGATAACAAAGGCGCTGAATCCTTTCACTAGCCGCAAGCAAATATAGGATTGTCTGCTTCGGATGGAGTAATAACTCAAACTATTAGTCGAATTTCGTGTTTTGCGCGCCACAGTGAAAGTTGCCGCTACTGGGCTTTGCTGAACTCTGCGAGGAACAAGTCATAAGAAACAGCGGAATTGAAAATTCCTTTAGAAAAAATCATACAAAAAAATGCGACTAGGTACATATATGCTGCTACAAAAAATAAACGTTAGATTTAATAACACCACTATTCTGCTAAGCGTAGTCTTCGAGTCTCACGACTATTGACTCTGCCTACTCCGTAAATAATAAGTACGAGATACTTTAATTGGTGAAAAGAAGGTACGACATGCGTCTATTTCGCTCGAGGTCTTCCAGATGAAGAGTACACTAAATGCCCAAATTCCTTCAAGCTTCATTTAGAACTAGAAGTTTTGCTTAACTAAAGGTACATTAAGTATTATTATTTAAAAGCAGGGTATGAGTGCAAAAGCTCTATTATTATTAAAGTATTTATTTATATGCGTCATGAGATGTACATATATCTCCAAGCTCTCATATAAAAAGCCCAGATTTCTTTTATTAGTATTTCTGTGGCTGCATGCTAATTTACCAGCTCTTTAATTAAATTAATTATCCCGCTGTATCTCCCCGTTTGCATCTGGCTTCGTAAACGAGATTTATTCCAAGTCGTAAACAGACTGATCTTTAACTGCCTCCGTGTAATAGCACCTCATTAAGCTAATTAGCTGTAAGTGCTATTAGGTGCTATGACTTGAGGACTAGTGCTTAAGTCAGCTTTCCACGCCTCAGATTTATTCCGACGCGTAATTTAATTTTTAATTACTTTTGCACATTTTACATAAAATATGTAATAAGTAAATTTCTAATATTAAGGTTTTTACAGTTATATTATTAAAATAAATAAGTTGTAATCAATATTAAATGCATAAAAGCAATTATGTTAATTACTTAAATAAATAAGGAAAGCGATCAGCATATTAATTAGTATTTTCTATTTACAAAATACTTTTAGGTGATATTTTGTATCTTTATATAAAAAAATCTGTTCTACAAATTATAATTTTTTTCAATTTGATTTAAAATCCTGATCCACGATTGAAGAACATGCATATAAATCAGAAATTAAAGAAAAATCATTTACATTAAAACATAACCGTCATCCGAATAGCAATATGGACGTAACAAACACAATTGAAAACTATTACTATTTAATTATAATAGTTATATATTAACCGCTACCACTCGTAACTTATGTCGATCACATGCGCACGGTGCGCCCGCGCAGGGCATGCGGCACAACGTTATCGTCTATCACATATTTATTGCCGCATTAACTTGCAAAAAGCCCATAATTCTAGACCAGCGAAAAACGTCCTGAGGGCTGCACGCACCAATCCGAGCGCGATGAATCGATTAGATTATCCGAGAAATTGGCCTATCGATCCCGTTGATATCAGTAGCAGGTGGCTATCGATTATGATCCGAGTTGATCGCGGACAAAACGAGCAGAAATTCCATAAGAAGGTGCACCGTGAGAAATGGATAGCTGAAAGGAAAAGTCGGTTTGGAGTTATCGTTACTTGTGGTTTCTGTTACGTAATGCATTTGGATTTTATAGCTCACGCCATAATCTGATAGCTGTAAGTCATGGTTTATATCGCACGTATTGTGGACTTTCACAATGACTGTAAAATATGTGTATATTTTCAGGTTTCTACTAGGTTCATGTACCACTGAAGAACATACATATACATAATAATACATATCATATTTTTTTTGTATTAAAAGATAAATTATAATATATCAATAAATCAATCATGAATTCACTATCATTTCTACATCAACTTACAAGCAAATACAGACATTTAAATTGCACTAAGTTAAAAATAAATGACAGAGAAAAGGATTATCTCTTTTTCTCTCACAATCTTATACAAGTACACATTTTACATAAAAATAATAAAGTTGCCGACAGAGTAGACTTGGAGAAATTGGTGTCTGAACTAACATTGTTACCACTTAAGAAAATAAATCTTATAAAAGTCTAATTTTCAGCCTGTCATATCTCAACCATTTCTCCTAAACACGTGCCAACCGCCTGCCTGATTTGTCTATACACGTGGGTGGGCCAGGAAGTCCCAGCGGCCCACGGGTCCTCATCGCCCATGATTCATGTTGCGAGCATTACTTCGTTCCAGCTGTGCTGTGGCTTCCAGATTTATTTCTAAGCCTTAAAATGCAGATTTACTCCTGTTTCCAGTCAACTGAATAGTTTTAGAGTGTACAATATTGACAGTAACGATGTAATCGTAAATAAGTAATTGACTGCCTTCGGTGTCTAGTGGTCAAGGCGTGTGCCTGGTGATCCGGAGGTTGTGGGATCGAATCCCACTGGAGGCAACTTTGTTAAAAAAGTTATTTCTAGTCTGGTTAAAGTATTTTAGGCTTGTATCACCTGATTATCTGAAAAGAATGATGATTCCGTGCTTCGAAAAGCACGCTGTGGGTCTCGAACGCCACCTTACGTTTCTATAAAACTATCTTATGATTGGTTCTAGTTTACCCTCTGCGGTTGCAGAGGTCAGACGATAGTCGCTCTGTGTAAAAATCAGTAACCTCGCCAATTCTTCTAGCTAAGGAAGCGGACTCCGGGCTTTTGAAGTATCACTGCTGAGAATGCATGCGGGATAACGATCGGTAAATTTTTTTAGAGAGTAATGAAATAATAAAAGATAATAATAATTTTAATAGGATAAAAAAGAAGAAAAGGTGTTTTTACTTAAGTTTTATTTTTTTGCTCATACTAACAATGTTTGTATATATGTATAAGTTGTTTTATCTCTGTAAGTGAAATGTAAATTTAAATAAATAAATAATGAGGATGAAGAATAAAAGCAGACAGATGTTTGGAACATTTGAGAAATTAGCGGACTAGACGTCCTAAAACGTTTAGCAATTAGTATGTTTTTAGAATTTGAAAAACACATGTTCTCGAAAGAAGAGGACAAACTGTGTATAATTCTTCGTAACACTAAACGTAGTGTCGAAAACTAACAATTAACGTTATTAATTCTAAGGAATATACTAAGAATAAACTATTGTTCAGACTAGACATAGATTAGTCTAAAGATGCCAAAGACAATAGGAGCGCCCACGCTCTTAAGTTGCAGACAGACATTGAATATTGCATTTTGTTAGTGATGGGTTCACTTACTCTAAAACAAGTCTGTTAACATATTTTCAGTATAACGAGAATTTGATTATAGGACTTTGTTTTTTCTTTGACTTCGAGAATAAAAGGACCAGTATAATGGAATTATCTTCACAAAATTTCTTATTCATAGTAAATAGAAAATAAAGCTACTCGCTGTCTTTTCCGTGCAAATTGTAAAAATCTGTTAAGGGAGCGGGTCTTATTGCATAATGATAAGATTTTTCTAATAGACAAATTGATAAGCAATTAGCTATTTTCATTATATTTTTGTCACTTTTTCACATTTACGTGAAAAAGTGACAAAAATATGAATACGTGTTTTTAAACCAACGTTATATTACAGTTTTACAACTATGGACTCCATCAGCCCTAACGCAAAAGACGTAATATTATGTATAAATAAAAAAAATACGTATGGTCTGTTTGTCCACGATTTCCCTCATTTTGTACTCTCATCAGAACGTGATCAAAATGTGCTTAACTACTTACCGTTGCAACATACTACACTGTATAAATTTTATAGACCAATAAAAAACTTAATTTATGCACTTTCCTCATGTCACTTTCATTTACTACCCGATGAACTTTGGGGACCTCATATATGAATGATTGCATCACACAACGAATGATTGGCCATAAAATTAAAACTTATGTCTCCAATCAAATATTATTGGTATCAACAACGTATCACCAATTTATTGATTAATATATTAAATTCTATCGACCGTGGTTATAGGACACGAGTGCAGCCGCGGGGAAAAGCTAGTATTAGCGTTTAAATATATTCCGCTTGTTAATTAAATTCACAATCTAAAAATAAATTTCATACATATTTCAAAGTTACCAACAACTACATACGTAAATTACATTATTGGATCCTTATCGACATTTCCTTTGTCCAGATTTATATGCCATAAAAAATTCATTTCTCAAGGCATGACTTTGTATACACTGACCAAATTTTAAAAAATCTTTAAATGTCACATTTTCACCGAAATTAAACTCCCATATATAGAATACTGAGATTTCGTTACAAATACACTTCGTTATTCTGAGCTATCTTCAAACCGCAGTGCATTTCCCGTTTTAATGTTAAAGTTCCCAGTATACTTTCATAAGTTTCACTCGGATTGCATTCACTTAGCGGATGATTACCATCGGGGGCGATTCGAAAGGGATTCAGCGAGATAGGGTCAGTTCGTTCGGTGCAGTGTGAAACGGTACTGTTTACATTGGCGGTGCGGAAGCGGGTTTGAACTTTTTCGATGTTTAAGAGCCCGTACTAGCTCAGAACCTTTAGCAAGAAACACTATAAAATCAATAATAATAATAAAAAATGATAGAAAAGAATATTGACAATTTTAGGGCTAACTCAAATGCCTATTTTCACGGAAACACGATTACATCTAAGTTTCTAGATATAAATTCTACGCAAAAGCGTTTCGTATTAAGATACATTAAAGTTTAAAGTCTGTAAAGCCGAGGTGGCGCGGGTATCGGGGATTGATATTTTCTGACCTATGGTGGTCCTTTAAGGGTTCACTGGAGGAACTTCAATTAATCACACGATTACATGCTAATGTTACATTACAGGGTTCACTAATATTTTTGCTATGATGGGGTTAACATGTCTTTTAAACAAAACATTCTAAATTAATACAGAAAAATAAGGGAAATTACGTAGAAGCGTTTAACTGCGGGACTGGCTAATCGCGCGGCTAGCCGGTTTTATATCTTAATATGAATATGAATTTGCTTGTTATCGTACCCAATTGATTTTTTATGTTATAAATTAAAAAAAGATATTTTGAAGCAAAAACAATTGAAAAAGTTGAAATAAAAAAAATCATAATTTATACGCTAATTTATTAATCGCTCAGCTTATAACCAAGAGCTAGCCGCAGCATCTTGAAATGGCGAATGAGAGATAAGAAGCCAGCCGCGATAAGAGGCTGTGCATTCACTAAAGAATAGTTTTTCTGGTTCCACGATGACTTGAATCTGAAACGCCTGGGATTTAGCAAGTGATAGCGTTTGCTTGACTCTGATTATTTGAGATTTTTAATATAAATAAATATATAGGGACAAATCACACAGAATGACTTAGCTCCAAAGAAAGTTCGAGACTTGTGTATTATGAAGTAGATTGATTCTTAAGCTCTGCTCGGTGTTATACGTATCAAGACCTCATAATTAGGAGATTCCATTTAATTATGATTTCTTCGACGTTTGAACTCCGTAAATAAATCATCACGTTTATAAAAAGTCTGTTACTAATCAGTTGAAATTAACACGTTTAAATATTACAATACGTAATACTTGCCATTCTGTCGCAATTTTTTTCTTGTTTTATAGAAAACGCAATCATACCTGAAACAAAATTAAAATACATTTAAATAAATTGAAGATCAGAGGATCTATCTACATAATAATTAGGACCTGGATAAAAGGGTAAAAGTATTGTACTGTATTATATTAGAAATTACTAGATTATTTTCTAAAGTATATTAGATACAATATCACGTCTTTATCGCTTACAGGGTAGACAGAGCCAAAAGTCGCGAGACTCGAAGACGACGCTTAGCAAAATGATGGTCTGGTAAAAATACTAGAGTATTATCTGTGTATTTTCTAATGATAATTCATCATTTTTATTTACAGACTAGCTAATGCCCGCGACTTCGTCCGCGTAGATTATTGCTCCGTTACAATAAATTATANNTCCAGATCCGTTCGGTAGTCTTTGTGTGATGCGCGTACAAACATACAGATAGACAGACAAAAAATCTAAAAATAATAGTTTTGGCTTCTATAAATAGACCCTATATGTGACCCTATATATTTTTTTCTTAAATATCTCCCATGTACAGACATAGCTTAATTACAATTTTATTATATGTATAGATTATATTATCATTAAGCACATTGAAAATCAGTAGCAAAATATCGGCATGCCCTAAGACCATCAATACTGTCACATTAAGCTTTCTAAACTGATAGAACAAACCCTTAATACGTTACAAGTATAATAAACATGCACTGAATTATTACCAACACAAATATGGACGAAACAGAAAACGTTCAAAGTAGACATATCAATGAGGAGATCGTAATAGTTTCGAATAAATACAAATTAAAAAAAATCCAAGTGCGAGTTGGACTCGCGCACGAATGATTCCGTAGCATTATCTTTAAACGGCAATATATCACATTTGTTGTAAGTATAGAATAGTATTTCCGGACCAATACGACATAACCTTGAAGAAAAGAGCGTACAAATCCCTTAAAGGCCGGCATCGCTTCTGTGACCCCGCAAGTGTTGCAGGTGTCTATGGGCGGCGGTGATCACTTAACATTACGTGACCCGCCTGCTAGTTTGCCTCCCTTTTTCATAAAAAACAGCAACAGAAATACATACATTATCAGTGAAATTTTGAACTAGCTTTCACTGTTCACAAGATACAGCCTGGTGACAGACAGACAGCAAAGTATCAATAATAGGGTTTCCGTTTTACCCTTTGGGTATGGAACCCTAAAAAATACAGTTCTAAATCTGTAGCATTGCCTTCATTTATCCTGCGAACTGCTAAGAATCGAATTCGCTGCGAGCATTGTGGTTCCCGAATTAATTTAATTTTCAAGGCATAAGAATAGGCATTACATGAGTATGCCTGTTGTACCTTTGTACCGTCTTCATTGCTGCTTTTTATCAGGTAGGATTGATGTCAAACGTACTCAAGTCTCTTAACAAACAATAACGGTTTAGCTAAAGATTTTCAAACAAACTGCTCTAAAATATTTATAAATATACTTAATTATTCTCATTTGTATAAATGAAGAGTATACTTATAAATCCGTTATAAAAAATATTATAAATCCGTTGAACACGCCAGTAAATTATCAACTTAGGCAAAATTAGAAAACTCGAAAGATTACTCGTACCATATTTATTTTTCAAAACAAGAGAAACAGCAACAATAATTTCAATACAATTCGAATCCACAATCGAGTGCTGTAATATCGATTTGGCAGTAAATCGTAGCACACATATTAAAATCGGTAGCTGTGTCGACATCATAACCCAATTTATGGGTTAGTTTTATCTGCGAACATTTCTAGACAGCTCCTGGTAAAACAATGGAATCTAGAGCATAGTACCGTTGACAAAAATACTAAGGATAAAATATGCTATAAAATCTTTTGTCTAAGGATTGCCATTGTTTGTGTTAACGTCCAGTGCCATGCGAGAAGACATTTTGCAGAGATTTCTAAAATGGACTAAATCCAGAAGCCTATAAATTGTTAAATAATAGAAGTCATAGATAACCGTTTTAATGGTGAACCGTTTCTAACTATTACGTAGTCTCTTCAAATAACACGTCTTCTTGGTGCAATAAACAAATACTGTAATATGTAATGGGAGGTGGGTGAGGGGGGGGACTCTATTTCATATTACATAAATCTCAATTATTTAAAACGCTGATAAAAACATAGAAAATAGATTTTTAAATGATTAATTCGTCTAGACATAGGCAATAAACTAATAAACAAATTAATTCCGGAATCTGCGAAAGCTTTAAATCAAAGAATCAATTTATTACGCGGAAGTCAGAACGACGAAAAGCTCATCACAATTCAGGGCAAACTTAAAAGCTTCCTACAATTACGGGAGCGTCATAAAAGCTCTATAACCGTCGTTAAAACGACTTTGACTGCGGTGCATAATAACTGTTGACACTGTCAAGTGACACCCACGGGCGGAATGAACGTGGGGCATAGACAATATAGTGTGAAATACTAACGATGATGCAAAATATGAAGGTTTATGAAATAAAGAACATCTTGTTATTAGGGAATCGGATATCTCTCCTATCCATATACAGAATATAATCACATACAGTCATGCCTTTGGACCTGATCATAAATTTGGATGAATAAAGAAGAAAAATAATAAGGTGAAAAAATAAGTTGTTTCCTTTTTCCTACAGTTGTCTTTTTAAAACATTCGTTTCTGATAAGATGAACATTTTATACTTGAAAATCGAATCACTTTGTTTCAAAGATAAGTTAATGTACAAGTTTCGAACTTAGTTTGGGGCTAACTCAATTTGTGTGATTTGTCCTTATATATTTATTATTATTATAATATTATAATGATGTTTTCACCATCTTGTTCCTACTTAATATTTTTATTTTATGTCTTGAGTGACTTTTTACTTGCTCTAAGTTTATCAGTCTGTTCTGTGTATATTAAATTATTTTGTTACAGATCAGGGCTTCAGACGTGACAGTTTTTCTGTAGTGTACCAAATAAATGGTCACGGTGTGGAACTGTGTAATAATAGGAAGTGTAACAATATTGTTTGCCGCGATACAAGCATATAATTTTACCGTGAATAGAACATGGTTTCTTTCTCAAAAGCCTAGACACTAATACGGCAGCTGATTGAGCTAATGAATCGACAATTGTCGGGTTTGCAGTAAGCTGGGCTTAGCGAAATCGTATCGAAACATGACATACTTCAGCTCGAACAATACTCTGCGTTTGTATTGTTTGGCCAATCACACATAGTACGGTTAGCATTAATCTAACCTACTCGAATTCAGTGCAAAATCGCCACTATTGCTATGGCATAGAGGATGGAACTCTATGCCAAATAACTAAATACATAACACTCTGACATCCTGTCAACTGTAGTTTTTGGTTGTTTTCCTTAAGTAGATTGATTTTAACAAACACATTGTAATTGGATTTAAATAAAAGAATGTAAAACGGGAATCAACATTTAATATTTAAATATTGACTTGATTACGTTTGACTTCAATCTTGCCAGATGGGAAGCAACAATGAAGGCTAAGCTGGAGTACGCAACCTCAAGAAATGCCTGTTCAGTCTTGCCTTAAAAATCCTTATACTGAATGAACTATGACCGAATTATCAAGATTAATATAAAACAGAGCAAATAAACAGCAAAGAGCAAGAGAATGGCACGGGTGACAATAATGATATATCACTCAGAGATATTAGACATATGCAAATCTTCATAGGCAATGTAATAATGATCTTAGTCCAACGTTAGCCAGTTTTTATCGCGTGTTAAAACACCGTTTTTATACCCGTCATTAGATAATGTAGCAATGAAGAAAATTGCATGCAATCCCACGTGCGAATGGACACGGCCATTCCCGTTATCAAGTGGAACTTCAGGTTTATTCATATATTTATAATATAAATTTCACGGTTTTACGTGTTACACTTTGTGCGTGTCATTTGTTACCAACATTATATTTTTGATCTTTATATAAATAATACCGATCAATAGTTACTGTTTATATCTCAATATTGTACGGGGCTTGTTAGAAAAACTTAAAGAAGTTATTCATAGAAATCTTGTGTATTGTACATTGTAAATTATGTAATTAACTATGCTAACTAACATGCTAACAGATAAATGAGTGATTTGGACTATACGGGTACAATCACATCAGAATTTAACATCTTTACGACTAGTTATACCAGCCAATTTTTCATTGATTTATTCTATTATTATTAATTTAAGAGTCCTTATTAAAATACTTTTTTTAATAATACTTTCCTCGCTACTATCATCATTTTCAGTCTATATTAGCCCACTGTTGGACACTAATCTTCCACCTTTTTAGAGTTTTCAACGGCCCTGTAACAGTCTCATTCATCCACCCAAACTTTCTACGAATATTTTGTCATTGTCTTCTTCTATTAAACTATTATTGAGTACATATTTATAAATATTTAAATAAGATATTTCTAAACCTTTATCCCTTAAGGGTGCAATCATCTTAACCCATAGACCGTTACCTTTTAGCATGTAGTAGCAATTTATGCCTTATAAAACATAGGTTTTGCGAAGATTTATGATGTTTTATTGAGATATCGTGATCGGCCGTAAAATCAATACAGCCTGTTCGTGTTCAAAGTGAGCGTTTAACCTTTCACCTTGGCATGTGCCTTCGTGTCAAACCATCCATCATGAGAGGTATCCGAGTCAAATTAGCCTCATGCAGACGCCTCTAGGGCCAATAATAAAAGACCTCAGGATCCTTAGAATATATTCTGTTTAAGGGATCTATCTCATCAAGTTGTTTGGCTAATCGAAGCTAGAATGTGACGTGTACAAATCGGCTGAATGCTGTATCGTCACGGAATCCAATTTACTTTCTTCTGGATGTACCTATGACCTGCCGCGGATCGTGGAATCAGTATCATGGGAAGAATAATTTGCATGTCAGTTTTGCATTAATGTTGTAGCTTTGGCTTATACAAGGAAAATATTTGTAAATTGATTTTTTTTACTTAAAAAAAAAAGCCGGCCAAGTTCAATATTTATTTCATTTTTATTTTTAGTACTTTTTATGTAAGACGGAGGCATTCGAGCAGGCGGGTCACGTGATTTTAAGTGATCCCCGCCGCCCATAACATAACACCTGCAACACCCGCGGGGTCACAAAAGTGTTGCCGGTCTTTAAAAAGACAAAGAAGATGGGCTTCTGGCTCTCCCCCTCTCACAGCAGCAACATAAATACATCATATAAAAAAATTTCAACTGTCTAGCTTCTACGGTTCAGGAGATACAGCCTAGTGACAGACAGACCGCGAAGCCCTAGTAATAGAGTTCCCGTTTTACCCTTCGGTTACGGAACCCTAAAAGAGGTGAGGAAGCGAACAATCATTTTCAACGAACATTAAATTTTCCACTGATGTTTCAATTTTAACATAAATTTTACTTGTATTGTAAAACTGCTTTACAGATACGATCTTGAAATTATCATACTACAATGTAGTACTGTCAGTTACGATTGTTCCAATCGAATGTCTGCCCTTGATTTCTATTTATCGTTTATTAAATATAGAGAGGAATATTATAAATCTTTATTTTTAGTTCCTAAAAAACTTATCACACATTTTTACCCCTTAATATCTCCCATGTACACGCATAGCTCGGTTACAGTGTTAATATATGTAAAGATACAGTAAAAAATGGCTTCAAAGGTTTATTGTGTTGAGGCCGTAAACCGATGTCCTCAAATAATACAAGAACACCAATAATGACACTACTTATCGACCATAAACACTAGAACAAGACCACGGGGCCCATAACGCAACATTGTATTGTGCTGTGTGACATGGTTATAAATGAAAGACGCCGCGACGAGAATTGTATTTTTAACACCCGACGCAAAAACAGGATTGTTTTAAGGAGTAGTTAAATAGCGTTCAGCCAAACAAATTCTTCCGTTTTATTATATTATTATAGAAAGTACCTATAAGTACCAATTTATTAGTCAAAAAGAAAAAAAAAACAATCTTGCCTTAACGACCAAATGGTAATGATTTTTATGATTCATTTATAATTTTTATACTGTGTATAACCAATTTACACAAACGTCTACTCATAAAATTTTACACAATAAAATAAATTTGGTAAACTAAGATTTTAACAAAAAATATTCTTAAAGTCGATTTCATAATGTAAATGATGGATTTTCTTTTAATTTTTATCAGTCTTTTTATTTGTCCAGGGCGTGAGTAACATCATTGCCTTTGTGTCATACACCCAAGGATCCGTTTCAACACTGTAGTTTTACACAGTGTTTCTTGTGTAGTTTGCGTGTAAATAATGCTATTAAGTGGAAAATAGAGGACTTTTACATAAATATTATGCAAATCCTACAATTTGTTTTGTGGTATGAAGCCACTACTTTGTAGTGGTATGGAGCCACTACTTGTGGTGGTTTGGAGACTGCTGCTTGCTTTGTTAGCCTGCAGCATAAACGGGCCTGAATAGCGGAATAAAAAAAAAGTAAAAAAAAACTTTTTTTATTGTAGGAAATATCACAATGGATACCCTCCAAACACAGATCTTTAAAATATGAAATGATCTAAGCCTCCACACGTCAAACTTATAACACCCCTCTTTATGCGTCGGAGGTTAAATGACATAGCAAAATATAAATAAAAAAAACCAGTAGCAGTCGTGGGACTGCCGATAGAAGTGAAAACGGAACTATTAAGTTGAGAGTAATTAAAACTATATGCAAAAATTATTTGAAATTTTTTATGTTTTATTTATATACTATTATCATTAGCATGTCGGTGACGCGAACCGACGATTTTACCCTCTACCAAAACGCTCAACGCGCCTAAAGAAGTTTTCACTTCAAAAATAAGTGACTATTTTTTTATATTTTTAATATACCTAAACCAGAAGGGTCTACTGACCACACAGTTCGTTAACAAGCAAACAAGACGACAGTAATGACAACTGACCCATATATGTAAACATTAACATACAACTTTGTAAATAAAATAAATCTTATTGAAGCTTCAATGAGTAACATAAACGTTGCGTTACCGATGTCAATGTTATGTCTTGTCTCGTGACAGTGGACTGTTTTATTTGACAGGCTTTCATTGTTTCTTTAATAAAAAAATAAAATTGACAGTATATCTATAGGAATGTCAGAAATACCACTTTGGGCAATGAGCGATTATAACGATACAAATCTGCTACTAATATTATAATTGCGAAAGTTTGTGAGAATGTATATACGTATGTTTGTTAATCTTTTCACTACTGGACCAATTGAGATTAAACTTAACAGTAATATAGATTATACAT
>JADGIL010003439.1:0-13986 GCA_020352625.1 Cactoblastis cactorum
TTAGTATTCAATAAAGAGTTCGCTAATAAGGCACTTTTTTGAAGACTTTCTTAGAAAATCGCAGGTCAGAAGTACCCTTAACCGACGAGCGTGTATGAAAAGATTGATGAATGTGGAGGAAGCGAAGAAAGTATGTCAGGACAGCAGTAAGTGGAAGAATGTAGTCTCTGCCTACCCCTATGGGAAAAAGGCGTGATCATATGTATGTACGTATGTACAAAAACCTATATGGTTTTTGATATAAAACTAACGGTAGACGAACAAACAGATCATCCTACAGGGTTGTCTGATGGTAAGTGATCCCTACTACCCTTTTTATCTACAGCTACTTTTAAGGGCTCCGATACTTAAAGCGTAAAACGGGAACCCTTTATTAAGACTTCCGCTGTTTGTCTGTCACCAGACTATATCTTAAGGGCCGTGAAAATTAGACAGTTTAATTTTCACTGGCGTATTTCTGTTTCGGCTTCAATAACTTACAACAAAACAAATAAGGTATCACGTACAACAAATGTAATTCTTTTGACGTTTTTCATAGGTACGAAACCCTCCGTGTGTGAGTCCCACTCACACTTGGCCGATTATTTATATATTCCATTTTCTTTTATTATAGTCACTCTACCTAAATTTAATGTTATCAATCCAGTAAATTGGAATCAAGTTTGTGCAACGGAGGGATATAAGTTTTATTGACTCGTTTTGTCATTTGGCTTTAAAAAATTGTAAAAGTAAGTACTCACCAATCCTATCTTATGGAACCTGAAGAATACTGGAGACCAAGTCCAGTTAAGAATTAGTTGGCCACCGTACAAGGCCAGAGGTAGAACAGCTTCATCTGAAATAAATGGTACTCTAGTCTAAATGTACTTATATGGAGTTTATTTAGGAAAGAGGGAGGCAAACGATCAGGTGGTGGCCAACGTGATGATCAAAGTAAAAAAAAAATTTACACAACGTAACTGGCAAACAGGCATGCTGCCCGCCTGATAGGAAGTGGTCACCGTATCCTATGGACGCCTGCTAGGGGTGTAACACGCGCGTCTTGACCTGACTGAATCTTTTAATCCGAACAATATTTCTATACCCTCTATATTTTGATCATACTTTTTTTCAAACTTATATCATTTATTTAAATATGTGAGCCAACCAAGTCCACTGCAGGATTTACAATGACAATAATTCACAAATGTACTAAAGTACCAAGTATTAAAACTGTTTAAGCAAAAAAAAAAAGATTACCTGTAAATCCCCCACAGTCCCTATAAACCATAAACGACGCGTATCCCATAGACGTGTACAGCGCCGTCCACGCGGGTCCAAACACCCAGTTAGGAGGGTTCCAACTTGGTCTTTTAATGGTCTGGTACCACGCCTTTCCATCAGGGTTCTTAACTTGGCCGGCCATAGTTACGGCGCCTGCCCAGCCCCCGACGTTGGGGAGTATCATGGAGCCTACTGCTACCCAATTTACCATTGTGGTTTCTGGAAATATACAATTGTTTATGGTAGTATATCAAATTAATGCTAAGGGGACATTCGGCCATACTAATATTATGATCGTAGATTTCTCTTTGATTAATTATTTTCTTCTTCGTTTATTTTGCGGATGGCTAAAGTATCACATTCCCACCCTGCATCGCTAAAACCAAATTTTATATTTTCAAGGTTATTAGATATTACTTGAGTTTGCGTGTACGACTTCAGAATTTTTCGTTAATACCCTTTAGATGTGATTGAAGTCAAACAATGTACTCAAATTTCTAATAAAAAAGTATAATATTATCTTAATAAAAACTGTAATACTGAGATTTTTAATTATTTAGAAATAGGTTAAATATTACCAACGTCACAGTCCACTTCAAACCGGCCGGCAGTAATCAAACAACTTATCAATTATCATTCTATTTTCGTGCATTGCGTAAGGTTATGGGTTATACTATTTAAAATAAAATCAACTTTATCGTCTAAGTTATAAGGGCCAATACGACAACACTACTAACTAGCCATAAGTAACTTCCGTATAATTTTTTTTAAACAATTTATTCAACTCACCTGTATTTGGGACAGTTAAATTGAAAGTCTATTTATTATTCCTGTAGTGAAAAAAGTTTTCTGATCCGTTTCTGATGCTATCAGATTATGTTGTGTGCTTGTTGCTATGTCCTATTGGTGCTTAGATTAAATATATTGATATTGGTGTGATAATAATGAACGTTTCGTCAAGATAAACAAAGAACTTAATATTCAAATGAAATGAGAATACAACATATTTTGTTTAATTGAAAATTAAATTTGTTATATAGATATATAACTTTAAAAAATACAAAAATAAAATATCACGACGAAAAAATAAAATATATGGATTGTTTTTAACTTTAGCTTTTGAAATATTTGCGTAAATTGAATTAAAGCAATCATCTGACAAATGTCAATTCTGAGATAATACTGCAAAAGTAAGAAGACTTAAGTCTCCTCATAATACCAAAGTTACATCATATCATCGTAAATTGTTAAGATTTTCATAGCTTGATCAATCAAGTGTGAGATTTCGCTGTAGTGATTAAAATTTTCCTATTTCTCACCAGGTATTTTTGCCTTACGTGTCGGCAATATCACCGATATTTACCTGACATTAATCCAAGTAAGTAAATCAACGTAATATATCCTCAAAGTTTATACAATCTTCCACCGGCCGCTAAATCAACAATGAAATTGCATAATTTTAGATAGATAATGGGCTAATTAATAATACAGTGATTATTTATCTTACCTAGTTTCTAGTAAGTATCCAAGAGACACACACACCGCTACTTATTTCAATGAAATAAAAAATATAAATGATATCTGAGGAAACTCAAAAACTTGTTCAAAGGCCATGTTCAAAGGTAAAATTACAATTAGAAATCTTATCATTAATGTAATGATTAATTTATTATCTAATCTCTAATTTGTAAGTAACGAATCATCAGTTATTGTGTATTTGCCTGTGGGCCATCATAGATTGTGATTATTATAATTTTTTGAATAAAATTATGGCTTTACAATCGCACTATGAAATAGGAAGGTAAAATGACATCATTTTTGTAAATAGTGTTATGACAGATGTTAGTTATAATGAATTCATTGTATCGTAGACTAAAAGTTAAGTGTAAGTTATTGAATATTGTTCTAAAGTTAAATTTGAAGTTAATTATTCAAATAATGTGTTTATATTTTAATTAAAAAGTAATATAGATATACAGTATCAAATCTTTGTTCTTAACAGACGAGTCTAGAGACTCAAAGGCTATGCTTAGCAGAATGGGAGCTATTGGTGAAATGAAGATTCAGAAACAGTGATAAGATGCCTATGAGAAGAATCCCGTTGTAATTTATATAGGGGATTTTTTCTGCCTTTAATATATTTATTAAAATGTACTTATATACAATTTTACATAATACACTAAATACAAGGTAAATTCTTTCATGCAATGTTTCAGCTTTTCAGCAAACACTACCCACATATATTTGTGATATAAATGTCTTTGACAAATAATCTTTTGTCACAAAAAAATAGACTACTATTGAAACAAGTAGGCAATATGCAATTTTTTTATATTCCCCGTTTCAATTATAAATCTTATCTTCATCTTTAGAGAGTTTATAATGGCAAACTGGACTGCTCTTGGCTCGATTGTGCTCCCCAACCTCGGAGGTTGGGCGAATGGACTCTACTTTGCCGGGCAGATCCGAAAAGGTGATGACAAAGCGTGGTACGACCAGCTAAAGAAGCCCAGTTGGACTCCACCAAAGTGGGTGTTCGGTCCAGCGTGGACAGTCCTGTACAGCAGTATGGGATATGCCTCATATTTGGTTTGGGAGGAATGCAGTGATGCTCCTGGTAAGATGTCTTTCACATAGTTTGGACTTTGTTCTTTACTTTCGAACTATGTCACGCAAAGGTTTACTGCAAAACAGTAACAATTTTGACAGGCTGACTGTAATTTGCCAGCCAAGTATATTCAATTAGATTTTTTAACAACTAAGAAAAAAGAAAAGGGCAGGTTAAAAGTTAAAGTTAAACCGACGAATGTGTATGAAAAGATTAATTAATTTGGAGGAACCGAAGAAAGTATGTCAGGACCCAGTAAGTGGAAGAATATAGTCCCTGTCTACCCCTAGGGGAAAAGGGGGTGATCATATGTATGTATGTATTTTAGAAAAAGTATGAGTATACTTGTTCTAAGTTAGTAAAAATCTATTTAAAAGTTTTTGAAGTAGGCTAGTTCCAATCCATTCATGAGTGCTTTCTATTAAAATAAAAAAAATTAAAGCCATGATTTTACACTTTAAAATTATGCCCTTAAAATATGTGATTCTAATAAAATTTCGCTCTTATGTAATCCGCCAGCTGATAAGTGACTGTTGCGTTTATCTAAGATAAGCATACATTTTTCTACACTACAATTATATTGCAGTATCTAAGCACTATTTTTAGTTTCTTAACAGAGAAAGTTTGAGACAATTACTCGTTCTTCTCATGGGAGAGTCATACATTGTTTGATAATATGGTCGACTTTCTATGTTGTATAGCAGTTTTGTCTCGCAAAATAGACGCATAGTTGTCGAGTTGCCGAAACCAGCTCTTCATACAATACAATAGTTAATGTACGAGCAAATATAAATGCAATTTTTAAATATATATGTGATTTAACTTGGATATAGCAATGAATAAGATGAATGCAAATGTGTTACAATTAGTGTTTACACGGCTAACTCACGTTAGTTCACGTGAGTTAGCCGTGTAAACACTAATTAATGCAAATATGTTTTTTTGCCATTATGTTGTTTAATATTTACATATTTTTAAAGGCTTACCATTATATCTTCTTAAAACTTTTTAAGCCGCCGTTTTTTTAAATAATTTCTCCGTGATAAACAATTTTTTTTAATAGAAAAAAAAGTTGATTCTTGAAAGAACAAAGAATAAGAATTGTATGACTATGAGTTTTTTTTCTGTCTGAAGGCAAATTTCTTTATAAAATGTTTTTATAGTACACGAGTCGACACGTGCCCACTTCGTCGGGTGTTAAAATACACTATATCTATGCTAAATTCTATTAAAATCGATCCATTACTTTTGGAGCCATAACAAAAAAATATTTTCTCTTGGTGTATACATAATATGTACCTACGTACATATGGCTAAAATTCAGCAGACTTTATTTTTGTTTTCTTTTTGTATAAATGAAAATATTACCTCTGTTTACGTGAAATAAATACATAAAACAAATATATTTATAAGTTTATATTCTTGTCAGATATATAAATAAAGATAAACAATAACTTTATCCAAGACTAGCCGATCCGTGCCCAATTCTTGGACATTGAAATATAGCCTATAGCACTCCTGTATAGTGTAGCTTTCTGATTGTGAAATTCAGTTCAGTATTTCCGAAGATAAGCCCTTATAAACAACAAACAAAGTTACAAGCTTTACCTCTTTTTAAAATTAGTATAGATATGTACATATGATTCCTCTATCCAAGTATCAAATTTCATTACAAAAAATCTATCCCTTTATTTATTTATTTTTTAAGTTTATGCGATTTTTTTTAATTTCAGAGAACGCAGTGGTCCCCTTGTCTCTGTATGGCGGTCAGTTGCTCCTAAACTGGGCGTGGACGCCAATTTTCTTCGGATTGAAAGACTTCAAGTTGGTATGTATCTATTTGTAAGTTGTATCCTTCACTGTCGTGAGATTTGATTACAAGCCATGTATGGTAAGTAAGGTAAGTAGATAGATATTATTAGATTATGCACTTAGGGGGTAAAGGACTGTCTTAAGACACGGGAGTTGGATTCTGAGCGTAGGAAAATACTCTTATGTTGACTCCAGAGTGAAGCAAGGGAGTCATACAGAGTCCTTAGTGAAACGAGGTATTCAATCAGCCCAAAACTACGACAGTCCTTTACTCCAGAGGTTAATACTTTTCACATTTGGAAGGCAATAAAATGAAGTGCTACAAAAATAATAATATTCTTCAGAATAGCGCCTTTTTTAAAATGTTTATTTATATGTATTTGACAGGCGTTCATTGAAGGCTCAGTGCTGATAGGAGCTGCGACCGCGACAACGGCCTCGTTCGCGCTCGTCGACAAGAAGGCTGCTCTTTTGATGGTGCCTTACTTAGCGTGGTTGGGATACGCCATGTCCCTCACTTACTACATCTGGAAGAATAATCCTAAGGATGAGAAGACTAACTAAGGTAGGGAAGGCTAAGGTAGATAAGGGATAGTGGAAGGATTAAGTGTGTAGAATGAACAATTAAAAAACATATAGTTCCAACATTACCGCTATACGTGGTCCAGCGGGCAAGTGGCCTTGTGATCCGGAGGTTGTGGGTTCGAATCCCATTGCAGGTAACTTTGTGAAAAAAGTTAAAGCTAGTCTGGTTAGGATATTGCAGGCTTGAATCACCTGATTAGTGCTCCACCTTAGATCTCATCTGCTTACCATCAGGTAAGATTGAGGTCAAACGCACTCAAGGAAAAAAAAAAGAGCCAAATTTCGCGAGGTTCATAGGCCACATTTAGCTTGATTGTGGGCTTTATCAAAATAAAAAATTTAAGACTTATAATGTTTAATAATGACTGTTTTTTGACCACAATAAAGTAAAAAAAAATGGAGTTAGAAATGGCAACACAATGAATATAAAGCCGGTACCCACTAATTTTGCCCTTGATTAATATTTTTTGACAGTTAACTTATCACTATTAATATTTGTTCCAGGTGACAAAGAATCTATTCGCACGCTAAATTGTTCACCTGCCATTTTCCAGCAACGTGTTCTTATTTTTAGCTTTACGAGCAACGCAACAATATCTAGGTTATAAGCACAAATATCTGATTAAAACGTCATTCCGTACCAAAGACACTGGCAATAAAATCATGTATTTAAAAAGTAAAATTTTAAAAACAGAACTTAGCTGGCCTAACATCCGTTTATAACTCCACCAATTAAAAAATAAAAGGCTTGTATTATGATGTTTAACTGAACATCATAAGTAACATAATCTTTTAAAATAAAAATAAGCTTTATTTCCTTAAAAAAAAAAATAACCTAATTAACGAAAATACTTTTGCACAGCTATTTATTTCAAAAAAGTGACAACTAATCGCTGTTTTGCTGTGTATTTCAGTATATTTAATTCCGTATTTTATTAATTCGCAAAATAATATTGTTATAGTCAATTTTGTCAATGTCATTGTAAAAACTATATTAACATAAGAGCAGTCGTAAAATATTTAAAGTGGGCAAATAGTCAATGCAGCGTATGAGAATTATCTTCGATTTATATGACATTAAAATGCGTGTATTAATATAAACTTTTTAAATTTATAGTATCGAAAGTCTTGAAATGTAGTTACTGAGCTTTGTTTATGGAGCAAAGTTAAATAAAAAAAGATCAATCGTCGATTTTTTTAATATACTTACTCACCTTACACAATAATTGTAATGTTACAGAGATATGTTCCGTTCTTAAAAGATTTTCTTTTCAAGTTAAAAAAAAAAGTTTTTGACGTTACTGGTCGTTTGTTTGTTTTACATAATTAAGATATCAAGTGTCCTTTCCTACTTAGCATTCCTGTGGCATTTTTTTTTAATGTGTCTTCTTGCATTTTGTACATTATATTTGAGAGGGATATGTATTTTCGAATATGTTTTAATGGTTGTAGTATTAATAAAATCTGATATTCTTTATTTATTGTTTTTATATTGCAATCCAATTTTCCCATGCTAAGAACCTAATCCAGAACCTTTTGCACCACCAAGTTCGTCTGGCGATTAAAAAAGATATATACTCTGATTGAAGTCTGCAACATCACTTATCAAATCGCTGCGCAGCGCAGTACAGAGTCGTGATGTGTCATTTTTCATAATATTACCTATATTGCAGGTTTAAAAAATACACGTTAGTTAAGAAAATTTAGAAAGTGATCTTTGGCTTTGCTAACAGAAGTAAAAAAATAAAAAATAAAGTAACGCATGACGCGGGAAGATTTGACTTAAGTCATAATTTTATTTTTCAAATTTTTCAGTGTACAATGTGTAGGTCTAATTAATTATATATTGTTATGCATTTTTAATATAATTTATTTTCGGTCCCGAACGTTATTTTTGTAAGGACCTATTCTGGACCTTTTTTGTTGCGAAAGTAGTCTGTAATTAGTGTAGACGGCAGTCGCTAAAGTATAAAGTAATTAAATTAAAAAAAAAAACCTCACACCTCGTCACCCTTTTAACACCCCTCTTTTTGCGTCGGGGGTAAAAATATAGCTAAGAACGCTCGATTACGTCACCTTTTTAACAAAAAAAAGAAATTATCCAAATCGGTTTATCGTTTTGAGAGCTATGATGCCAGACAGAATGACACACACTCACACACGTTAACCTTATAACACCCCTTTTTTGCGTCGGGGGTTAGAAACCAGGAACTTCACCAAGTTACCTAGTTTGAGTTACCAAGTTACCTCGAGCTATGACGCGTCTCTGCTAAGTGTGTAACTGGGAACACGTTCAGATGATGAATTAACGGATTATTATTTTATTTTCCAATATTTCTAAGTCTGTTGTTTGTCCAAGGATCATTAAATAGTTAATCAACAGTTGACCACAAATTTGTATTTGATGTAAATAGTATATAATCACGCGGTTTGTAATAACGATGTGGTCTGTTTTGATTGGACATGTTCAAGTAATAAATTGTCAGCAACAGTACAGTACATTATCACGTTCTTATGCCTTACGGAGTAGACAGAGCTAAGAGCCGTGAGACTCGAAGGCCACGCCTGGCATAAAGATAGGCTAATTGGTGAAATAGTGAAAAGTCGACAAAACAAGTGTGGTAATTATTTATTTTTGTATTTTAATTCTATTTATGGTTTTAGATCTAATTTTTCAAAATAAATAAAGAAGTTGCTAATTTATCATTTATGACAAAAATCCTCTAATTTAAGCCATTCTCTTCAATTGACTTTTACAATCTGCACGGGAAGAAAAGCAGTTAGCATTCTATGTTTGTCTTTCGCTCTCAGCCTAGATTTACCATGATTTTTAAACTGCTATATAGTTTTATAGTGTCTAGTAAGTTTGATTTCCCATATTAGATAAAAAAATAAAGAACCAAATTCACAGTTCCCAACAAAATCAAATAAAAACGTCCTCACTTCAATAAAGATTGACAACTACTACTATTATTATTTCGACAAAATTCAATTTCTCGAATTGTGTATTAGAAAACAATCCTAATTTTAAAACTAACGAGTCTAGTTAAAGATTGCTCTTAAGTGATGAGCAGTGATTTGCCGAGGACTAGTCTAGTTGTTTACGATGCTCCCCACCACAAATAAATATGGCGGATTTATTTGAACTAGCTGCCATATCGTGGTTTCACTCTAACTGCTCCTGGTTCTGTGTTAATTATGTCCACCCTCGATAATTGGACTGTTTTATACTAAAAGAATTTTTCCAATCCGACTAGTAGTATTTTTAAGGAAGACAGAGGCAAACGAGCAGGCGGGTCACGTGATTTTAATTTTGATCACCGTCGCCCATAGACAACTTCAACACCCGCGGGGTCACAGAAGCGTTGCCGGCCTATAAAAAAACCCGCCCTCCCCATTTGGGGAAGTTGGGCCTCCCACTCACCGGACGGAGCATGGCGGCTGATAGCCGCCATTCAGGCGTCGGTCTTCTGTGGGAGTGTGTGTAGTGTAGTTGCTGAGATCAGCGTTTCACTCTAAGGCGCTTCAACAAAACAAACGAACAAACTCTTCCTCGTTATAATATTAAAATAGATATGAATGCTCTAAGGTCTAAAACATAAAAGGAAGACCAAAAAAAATCTTGTCATCGTCATTGAACTTTTTTCAGAACACATAAATGGTCTCTAATAGAAAAATAGTTATATTTTTAGAGACATTTCGAAGAAGCCAATTAGGTACTTACTCATGTATATACAAATTTAATCAGGGAGTTATTAATTTGCTAACAGACTTCTCAATAATATTAAAAAAAAACTAATTTAGCCGCAAATAAAATATTTCCTTTCTCCATTAAAAAGTTGTTGATAAAAACCCTTTTTCAAGCCCTTGAAAACAAACGACATTATCTTCGCGTCGTTGGTTGAAATCTGAAGTGTAGAAAAGTTAGCGATGCGAAGGTAGTTTGCTTTTGTTCACGTAATTTGCCTCGGAAAATGTTGGCTCATGCTTCGCTGTCTAGTGATGTGCTATCATATTACATGTCGATATATTTATTATTGTACATATGTACGAAGGCTTTAGTATTTTTAACCCTCGACGCAAAAAGAGGAGTTCTATATGTTTGACGTTTGAGTGTGTATGTAGCTCACAAATGGCTGAACCGATTTGGACAATTCTCTTTTGTTAGAAAGGTGACTAAATCGAGAGTGTTCTTAGCTATGTTTTAACCCTCGACGCAAAAGAGGGGTAAGTTTGACGTGTGTTTTATTAGATTGTGTCGGAGTTTTTTTAAAGATTTAATGAAATTACTTGTTCATCATTGTGACAGCAGACTGCTGCTTTGTCACTATCACTGCATAGTATAAAATAAAGTCAAAATAAATATCGTGCACACTTATATAGCAGCGCATTTTGCTTATGTCATTTGACACCATATCCTTGCTTAGGCATTCTTTAAATTACCACTAAAATCTTTGCTACAAAAATGTCTTGTATGAATAAATCCTGTGTCAGCTATTTATTTTTACTGCGACTGTATAAAGCTACTCAGAAATGATTTATTTAATACGTTTATTACATAAAAAGTTTCATCGACAAGTTAGTCGATATATTTCATCGAAACTGCTCATACCTAGCCATAACCACAGAGTATTGCGCGACAGACTTGCAAACGCCATTTTTTCTTCTCTAATTACAAACAAAGGATTCTTTAGACATAGCCACAGCTTTCCAAGACTCTAATTTGCTTAATTCTAGTCCAGTACAGCGACAAGTCTCTGGTTAAATCGAGGGTGACTATTGTTTATGGTAGGTTTGGAGCAAAGAGCCGTTTTTAAACTTCAACGAAAAATGTAGTGTGTTATAAGTTTGTGTATGTGTGTCTTTTTAATAGTGTCGCACGTCTAGAAAGTATTTAAAAATATATACCTATAATGAGGGACTAAAATCTATTAGACTTTGGGGAGTTACAAGCCTCCACGTTTTTGTATATCAAATTGCTTTACAAAATTCTACGAAAAATAGTTTATCGTTATCTATGTAGCTCCAATAATTAATTAGATAATTAAGCATTGATTGATCGCTAGCTCAAAGCCGTAGGGTAGAATAGATACGCTATTACTACTATGAGCCTCGCCACATTGGCTTAAGTCTACTTATACTGAATCTAGACTTTAATCCTCCTTTTAATTTAGTAATAATTAAAAAGTAGAAAAGTTTAAATAAAGAGGAATGAACAGCAGAGAAAAGGTGTACGGATAAATGACAATTAATTCAATCGAAATCTTAACTAGTTTAAGATTTCCTTTTACATTTTCACAGTTATATAATGGACATGTCTGCCGTATGCCACCAGAGAAATGAGCATGGAAGCTACCCTATGGGAACCAGACGGACGTAGGCCTTAATGCAGACCGCGAAAGAGATGGAGGGACGAACATTGGCGCTTTTTTGAACGATTGGCAGGCGATTGCTCTTAATAGAGATCTGTGGAATAAGAAAGAGGAAGCCTTTGCCCAGAAGTGGGACAATTAAGGACAAGAAGCGTATAAAATGATAACTAAGTACGGACATTTGAGTGAACTTGTTCATGATCCACGTTAAAGATTATTCGATTTGATGGCAGAGATCTAATGGATCTGTCAATTAATTTGATCAATAAACATTTTTACACAACACAAGAGTATTTTTTGTAAAAAAAAAGCTACTATGTTGTTTAAAACCCGCGCTAATAAAAACAAACATTAATCACGACCTCACACTTGCACACTATTTTTACCTTTATTTGAACACTAGCCCGCACTTTTGCCTGCAGCTTCGCTCGCGTGGAATTTGTTCGGCCACATTAATTTTGACAGAACATTTCCAGGATAAATAGTAGCCTATCGCCCTCGACTTGCCCTCCCCAGAATACGTAGGGCAACATGAGCGAGACCGCTCAGGGAGGGATTCTCCAGTATGCGGAGTACTGGTACCCTCCTGGGGCAAATTCTCTTGGCATGCGGGACGGAGCATGGCGGCTGATAGCCGCCATTTAGGCGTCGGTCTTCTGTGGGAGTGTGGTACTGCCCGGGCGAGCCGGCCCATTCATGCTGCAGACTAAAAAAGCATGCAGCAGGCTCATACCACTACGAAAAGCAAGTGTAAAAGCAAAGCCATATTTTACACCATTATACATACATTTCAGGAAAATGTTCTTTAAAATAGTACTAAAGATTGCGAGAGAAACCGTAAAAGGTTCACTCCTGTGACTTGACCCTTGCAAAATGACGTTTAAAATTCCACATCACTGAGCGGTAACTAAGTACATCCTACTGCATGTCGAGTTATTTTCTAAAGATTGATAACATTGATCATAGCGGCGTATTTACGCTAATACGTTTAGCTTGACATACTGTTAACCGTATTAGTAAAAAGTGTAGTAAGAGTAGTTTAATTTTTTTGTATAACTTTAGTCACTTTTCAACTTTTTTGACTAAAAAAGACAAAACAAGCGCTCGGTTTACGAAATGTCAATTCTTCTCCTACATTATTTGGAGCCAGTTCGTTCTATTCTCAGTTTTTTATGCTTGGACAAAGCTAAAATTCCATTATTGTCGTTAGTTTACAGAAGAAACTTTGTTATAGTTTTAAAAAAAACGGTAGATTGTCTTTAATAGTAGTTAATATTCATTTTGAAATGTTTTTTACATCAGAGATACGATGAATACGACCCCCGTGGTATAATTCTTAACATTTCAATAGGAGGTCCCGGGTTCGATCTCCGGTATGGTCACAATGGAAAATGACCTTTTTCTGATTGGCTTTGGTCTTGGATATTTATATATATATATTATGTTTTTGTTATAAAATGTGGTATCGTTGAGTTAGTATCACATAATACAAGTCTTGAACTTTCTTTGGGGCTAACCAAATCTGTGTGATTTGTCCATATATTTTTATTTATACAATATTATGTAAATTCTTACAATGAATAATAAAAAAAATTTAAGTGGTTTGTAAGTATTTTTCGTGTTTATTATACTAACATATGTTAGTCGAGGGCAACACTGAAGAACTTGACCAATTATTTTTGGTATTTCTTTCATCATTCTATTATTTTAATGTTTTAAATAATCTTTGCATTGATTTTAAAAGGCAAGTAACTAAATAAAAAACTTAAGAAAATCCCGATACCATAATAAACACACGCCAATCTTGCCCCTTTTTTGCGTCAGGGATTAAAACATAGCTAAGAACACTCTCTATCCGTTTGGGAGCTATGACGCCACAGGCAGAATGACACACACGTCAAACTTATAACCCTCTTTTTGCGTCGGAGTTTAAAAATTGTCTAAACATCTATAAGAAATTCTCTATGGCTTATAAATTAGGTATATCTCATAATAAACTGTAGTCAAACCATATATGTACATAGATTTATATAGACCAGACCAGAGTAAAATTGTAGTCATATATTTTTTGAATGAAAACCACTTTAGTTCCTCGAAAGACCGTTAGCGGCGCTGCTCTAAATTTTATAAGAAATTAACGATTTCAATAACCATTACTAGGGCCATAATTTAACTTGTACGTGCTCGGAATACTGGTGAAGGTAAGGAGGAAAACTGCATACTAAATGACTGTTTTAATTCACTAGATTTAAAATATAATACCGATATTCAGGAGGTTATTAGGTATGTTATATTTTTTGTAGTGGTGAGCCTGCTGCATGCTTTTTATAGAGTTGCCACGAATAG
>JADGIL010003442.1:0-55299 GCA_020352625.1 Cactoblastis cactorum
TCGCACTTGGCCGCATTTTTATTTATGTTGAAATGAGAAATTAATATTTATTCATGTTGTGTACATACATAGGTACATTAATTTAGTTATTAATAGTTACGTTAGGTATAATTTCAATTTGTTTTTTTTCCATACTTATATTTATTTCGACATTAAAGAAATATTTAAGTATGTTTTTATTACTATCCGAACAGAAAATATAACACAATACAACAAAAATAATTCGGATACTTATATCCACCGATTTTCAAACATGTTGCAGCCTTGTTGACGCAGTAGTATAGGTCTTCCATTCCTCTTCAAAACCAAGAGATCTCGGGTTCGTATCCCATTTAGGTCATTGGTTTGAGTCTTAAATGTTTATCTATATAAGTATGTATTAATGCACTGTCATTGAGTTAATATCTCATAATACAAGTATCGATCTACGAGGTTTAGGGCTTACTTAATTTTTGTGTTTTGTCCCACAGATTGTTCCTTTATATTTAATAATATAATAATATATTAAATAAAATATTTAATTTAAAATGAAAATCCATACACAGTATTTCAGTATCATGAACTGTACTTATTAGAGTTTAATATCTAGCTATGTAGTAAAAATATATCATGTATTATAGAAAAAAGTATAGTCAATAAAGATATTTTCAGGTTATACTTTAAAAAAAAAGTATTTGGTTACTACCCTCATTGTTATATGTTTAAACCATAATGACAATTGCTTCTTATAGATAAATAATCAGAAAAAGAAACAAGACGTATTACTTATTATGAAACAGTATAGCAATACATTCTTTAATAAAATTATATAGTATGCCACGGCTAATAGAAGAAGTGCGGACGCATTTCGCACATTAGCTGTAATGTATGTAATATACTTGATAAGTATGGTAAATTCAGTTTTTTCACCAAATTATTAAAGTATTAATTATTTCATGTGTTATGTTCAGTGTTTGGCTCACATTTATCACACTTACAATATGCTACGGATAATAAATGATTTATACATACGTCTTTGCGTTTTATTTGTCTATATGTATTTAAACTTTTCTCCATTTTTATAATCATTCTGACTATACTCTATTTTAAGAGCTGTTTATTAGTAAATAATATGAATAAAATGATTAGTAAAACTAAATATTTTACGATATCAAAGGTAATTAAACATCTTTTAAGTTTTAGTATTTAAGGAATAAAATAATTGATTTTTATAGTTGTATTATATGAACTAATCTAAAAAGCAATTTTGAATTAAGAATATTGTTTGAGCATTTAGTTAAAAAAAATGAAAGGAAAAGCAAAAAGTAAGCAAATAAATAATCGTGTTTAAAAGGCCGCGAAATAAAATGTCGAATTAGATAAATACTTATGACAGGTTATTAAAATATGTATATAGAGATATAATAATGTATGAGACTGACAGTACGCCGCGATGAAACACGTGATCAATATCTACATTTCATTCAATATCTACAAGTCAATTTGAACAAACTACCCTTCATTAAGTATATAAAATTGTATTTATTTTTTATGACACTATTTTACTTACTTACCTTTACTGATAATTTTATATACACGAAACTTAGTGTCTTATAAATTTTATGTATCTTATCATACAATTTATAAGGCACTAAGTATCTTATTTTTAAGGTACGCATAGTGTTAATTAAATTGATGTGCACTATTAATTGTTTTAGGAAAATGATATGGAACTTATAACAACGATATTAATTCAACAATCAAATATTTTTTATTTATAAAATATAATAGGTATTAAAGAAAATTCAACGAACATTATTAAATTTTTTATTGTATAACGTAATATTAAAATACAAATCGTAAAAACATTCTTGCACTTATAAAATTTTCGTTATTACCTTCTACCATATTTTCTAATTACTTTTCTATATTTCTTTCTCAATTCCTTGTTTTTATGTTTTTCCAGTAGATCTGAATAGGCATCTGAGAAAGGCAACACATTGATGCCACCATCTGGGCTAACTATTCCGGGTAGCCCTGGCACCATTCCCACTTGGCTGGGAACGGGAAAATAGGGGGGAAGGAAAGGATATGGTAACATGGGTGTTAGAGGCATACTTGGTACAGGTGGTGGCGGGCAAGGTGGACATGGAGGACATTGACATGGGTTTGGCGGAGGTGTTGGCGGAGGTGGGTACAATGGTATCATTGGCAACATACAAGGAGGGCAATAGCAGCCGTTTGGAGGATTTGGTGGTCCTAAAGGTAGTGGTGGAAGGCCTGCAGAGGGAAATGGTAGACCTATAGGTTGAGGTGATATTGCTGGTTGAGGAGCAAATGGATATGGCGGATACGTAGGCATCTGTACCGGAATGGGTACAGGAACAACTAGCGGAGGAGAGTTGTTGCGGTAGCACAGTTCTGGAATAGGCTTTGGATGCCAGTAAAGTGGGTTGCATACATCGATTTTGGACGTTCTTTTCTTCGATTCCGTTTGATCCATACATAAATAAATGAGATTACCCATAAAAACTATCTGGAATAAAGATATATATGTATGTACTTATGAAAATGAGAGTAGATAAAAAACGATATTGATTAATTGTAAAAATCATGTAGACAATATCTAAAATTATTTATTATAAATGTTTACAACGTCTGGAGAGTAAACTAGTTACTAATAGAGCTATAATTAGCTTTATTTTGGAGACCAAGCATCCCCAGATGACTTAAACCTGGAGGAAAATATGGCAGGAATGAATAAGGTACTGCTGGTACTGGTATTACAGGTTGTAGATTTATAACAGATACAGGACACGGAGGACAAGGAGGACACTGGCAAGGGTTTGGGGGAGGTGGTGGCAACGGAAAAATTGGTATAATCGGAACAATGCATGGCACACAATAACAGCCTTTGGGTGGAGGTGGTTCCAGAGGTGCAAGTGGGGGAATTATTACTGGGTAAGGAGCAGGAGGAATATATGAAGGAAAAACGGGCATTTGTACAGGAATAGGAACGACAACGGGAGGCATTTGTACCGGAATGGGAACAGGAACAGGTTTAGGACGAGGAGGTGGTGGCAAAGTGTCTTTATAATGACAATGGTCAGGAATTTGCTTTGGATACCAGTAGAGGGGGTTGCATTCGTCGTGTTTTGATTTGCTCGGCTTCAATTCCAATTCGTCCATGAATGTCAAACCATCGATTGAGCTGGACGAGGGACCAGCAAAAACAAGCAAGATGAACACCTTTAAGATGGCAATAAATTTTCCTTTGAGACACAGGAAATAAAGGGCAATATTAATTATTGTGCGCCCATTACATTTTATTCTTATGTTTAACTTTAAATATGTACAAAATCTCATCATTTGTTTTTGTTAAAATAAAATCAAGATTTCCCGTTATTTCATTTATAAAAAATTACTATATACAAACATTAGCTGACCCGCGGCCACTTCGTTGGGCGTCAATTATAAAAAACAAAATAAAAACAAACATTACTTCTTTATAAAGGGGTCTATAATTTCAAATCTATAATATCTTTTATAGTATTTATTTGATTCATATACCTATTATACAGTACATTTTTATTACATAAGATTAATACTGAACAGAAGAAAGCACTTTAAAAGAAGCGTAATATTTTTAGTTAAAATTAAAAATAAAGTGGCACATTTTACAAATTTCTCAGTAAAAATAATAATAAAATCGTGCAATACGCTTCAATATTTGTAAAGCGCCAATTATTGCATTTTTGCTTAATTGTGTTGCCAAATAAAAAAGTTTTATAATTATGGATTTATGTACAACAAAGAAAAGAAAACAAAAAAAAAAACGACAAAAAGTTGGTGACGAAATATCGAATTAGTATTATCAACACTTTCGCGTAAATAAAATGATTGAAAAAATGAAATAAAAAGGAATAATTTTAGAAATTCCTGAAACCAGATTTTAATATTTTTTTAATAATAAGCACTTGTAACACATTTCAAAGTGATTGGATTTTTTTTTCTTTCATACAAAGTTATTCTGTCTTATTTTGTATTTAAGGGATGAATTTTAAAAAAATCCTTTTATGTATAAGCAATATGTGGTAAAATCACAATTCTATCCAAATATCAAATTGGTTTCAGTTCTATGACGATGAATTTGTTGACTTGGTTCTTTTCGACCCCTTTTTACCCTTAAATAAACAAAATGTTGAAAAACCCTGATAAACGTATTTGATTATGTTTGTTAAAGAGCATTCGTGTCAAATTTTTAAAAGTAAAGATTTTATTTTCTTTATCCATACAAACTTTGACACCCCTTTTCACCCTTTCAGGGGTTGTTGATTGTAAAACTCTTTTCTTATCTGAGCACTACGTGATAACATCATATTGCTTTCCAAATTTCAAGTTTACAGCTTCTATGGTTTGGGCTGGGCGTTGATGAGTTAGTCATATTCGAAACAGAATACGAATTCTTATTTTAATTTTAGTATAATAATAGATGCTATTGTGAATAATTAAATCACAATAACTCAAACAAAAAGAGAGAAAGTTTAATTCTTACCTTGTAAAATGTCCACATGATGTTGTGCTCTTAAATAACAGTTTGAAATGAACAAAGTACCTTTTTAACTTAACAATAGTTTTTGATACAATTCAGTAGCACCTGAAGTGCAGTACTATTGTACTGATTGAACAAATGGATTAGGTAAACTGATATACACTATTGCATAAGATCTTCTATTGTGACGTGATTATTTCATGCCAATTAAATTATCCTACTATCCTACTGCCCAGGTTAACGATAAAGTGTTAATATCTAAATTTAAAAATTAATATCAATTTCGCTTATAAGCGTCAAGTTAGGTAACCTTGTCCATTTTTATTAGAATTTGGTCTTTTTTCTATGTTTCAACTAATGAAAGATTGGGTTTCGTAGGATTATTAGAGTCATCATTTGTTTCGACAATCTTTAGATATGTCTCCGACTGGCCGTAAGGATATGGATATTGATATTGGCGACTAAATTTTCCATATAAATTTGCGATATTAATTATCATATTTTTACTTCTTTTGGATACAGGCTGTTGATAAAAGGCAACGGGTCCGAGTCCAGGCACTGCGACAACCCGCGGTGCAGTCGGCAGGTAGCTGATGTCTTCTCTTAGATTATCTAGCATTTTCTCATAAGGACTTAGTGGATGTCTATGTTTAGCAGCAATGGCATCTATTTGGAAAACTACTGGTTTCAAATCTAGCTCAGTTAATGGATTAATTTCAGATGAAACCGACAATGTAGGTACTTTGATGTTAAAGTGAGGTATTCGTCGTGGATTTTTCCTTATGATCCTTACTGGTCCAAAAGCTGCAACTTTCGACCTAATAGCTTTGTCATATAGTTCTGCACAATCATCAGGCAAGTGGAGTGGATGCCAGAATAGTGGGTTGCATTCGTTAGGATCAGCGTAACGTTCTTCGAAATCAAAGTGATCCCTGTATGTAACTCCGGTAATAGATTGTAACGATAGTTTTGTAAGAGCACATATGAGTAAAACCCATTTTTCCTGAAAAAATACAGCTTATCTTATATGAATTTAATGGTATATTAAATGATATTAATTAGTCACGTTTATTGGTCAGGCAATAGATCTACATATCTCGATGATTTAATGTCTCATTTTCATCATTGAAAATATAATTTGAACAATGTGACAGCTTACCATCAGGTAAGCCACATTTTTACTCGGTAAAATAAATCAAACTCAAGATTCTGACCGAGTCTGGTCACACAAAGAGGAACGCGGCTAAATATCTTTCCAAATCTCTGCTGTCATTAGACAAGTACCCTTACGTACAAGCCTAATGACGACAGCGATTTTAGTTCTATTTTTTATTTAGCATAACGTAGTTTTATAGTTAGGTAGAAGGTTTTTTTTCATTTTTTTTTGTCTTTTACTAATTTTACTAGGTAAAGAGTGAGGCCGATCAAAGTACGTAAGATAATAAATCAATAGCTTACCATTGTTTTTGTTTGAATTATTAGTGAATTTTCAATTTGATTCAGTGGCACGTTAACGGAGCACCTAAGGCAGAGTAATGTGCGATGTTTGTTTTTGGTCTACACGACACCTGCACTGTTATGCAATTATGCGCCGGCCATTTATCGAAAATGTTTTATGACTATTCGCGTCTGGCCTTGTTTAGAATGGAAAGACACCACAGGTCCGGAATAAGACTTTATTAGTAACTGGTTTATGAACATTCCTTATTTTAACAATCTCTTTTAACGTGGTCGACGAAATTAAATAATACATGTCCGTTATGTCAATTATATTTTTGATGGCGAAAAAAAATTATGCACATCATTATTACGTTTTTCTTATGTATTTATTTTAGTTTTCTACAAAGCAATAATAAATGAACTTGTTGTATACTTTTTTCTCACCAATTAATATAAAAAATATAAAAGAAATAATATGTAACGATTGGTGCTCTCGGATGGATAAATATGAGTTTTGCGTATAAATTGTAACATTAGTAACAATGTAATACATACTTAAATAACTTTTTTTATGAATACAAAGCATCTAACAATGATATATAAACAGAATTCTAAGAAAAGATGCGAGAGATATGTTTCTCGTTTGTGACTTTTAAAAGGAACATCATATTTTCTTAGATTTCTCTATTTTTAAAATCGGGTATCGATATAGTTTTATAACGATAGGCTGAATTATTATAGGAGGCTTGTCTTGGTTGCAACTTCCTGAAACAAATTTCAAATGTTAATGAACAATAATAAAACACCGACTAGAAAGTCGGACGACTTGAGCTAGTGTTGCCAAACTATCGACGGTTTTAATCGATAATATTCAATACAACCTTTTTTTTTAATATGACGGTAACTGTTTTAGGAAATCTCGAAGATAAAATGCGTCTTTTGTAGGATCTTCCAACAGGACACTCAATTGTAAAAGTCGATCAAAGACCTAGATTGACTAGTTTTTCTGCATCTCATTTCCATCAATTACAATAGGTTTTGTGGGCACTAAAAACGTGGCCGTTGTATCTCGCAAACATCTGTCACGTCTGTATTCCTTACGGGGTTGACAGAGATCCACCCCGTAAGAGACAAAGATGTATAATTGCTATAGTACAAACTGTATTAATATAATTGAAACCTGTTATATAAATAATAATTGTGGGAACGAAGAAAATATTATTTGTGAATTTAAGAAATAAAGTCTATTCACATTAATCTTTTAGTCATAAAGTAAAATAACTTACTTTGATTTGCATTCTCAGATTCCTTGACATCTGCATTGCAGGTAACAACGAAAAATAATAACAGAAGTTGAATATACATATTTACATATAGTTATGTAATGTGTATGAAAAGTTATAAATTGGCAAAAAATATGCACATTTTAATGTTACTTATGAAACAAAAACGTGTTGAAATAAACCTCGTTTGGCGCAGTCGTAAAGTCTTCGTAAAATCGTAATCGTAATAGTCATGATGGAAAAAGGTCTTTTTCTGATTGGCCTTTGACTGGGATGTTTATCTTATATACATATATGTATTTATTATAAAATATAGTGTAGTTGAGTTAGTATCCCATGATACAAATGGACTTGGTTTGGAGCTTAATTTATGTGGTTTGTTTCTACATATTTCTTAATTTTTAACTGAAAAATGAATTTCTGATTCCTATTATTAAAATCCGATTCAGGCTTCGACAGTGGCATTGAATAACAAGTTGTTTCAGAAATGTCTAAATACATTATATTTTAAATTTATTTATTATATTTCATACTAAATTACGCCCGAGACTTCGTCCCCTCGTAATTTTTTATGTCAATTTTTCGAGATCCAAACGATGAATCAAAGAATCGTATTTCTCAAACATAATATAATATCGAATTACAATATTCACTTACAATTTCGACGAGCATAACACCAAAAAATAATTTATAAAGAAATAAAAATCTACAACAGATTTAAATTTAATCTAAATAAAATTACAACTGAGCAAGTCATCCATCTTAACCTAAAGTATTTTTTTTTTTATGAAAGAGCAGAGCAGGCGAGTCACGTGATGTTAAGTGATCACCGCCGTGAATAGACCCAAAGTGTTATGTTATTAGTTATACTGAACTGCACTATTTGAATAGTGATCACATTTATCACCACCACAGTCATACAATACATCCATACATATGATTACGCCTTTAGCTTATAGGAGCTTATCTTTTCTTGCCTATAATTTGGCAGGATCATTTAAAAATTTCAGGATCAATTTTCCAAAATTAAAATGCATAACCAGATTTATAATTTATTTGAAAGAAAACTGTTACTACATCAGGTTTGATATACATTTTTATAACACAGTTTCCTTTTCTCTTTTCATTCGTTCCAAAAGTTCATCGAACTTATTGTCGGTGATGAACGTGGGCATCATGAGGCTGTGCGGGGGACAGCAGCAGTGCTCTCCGTCCACCGTTTCCTTGGGTTCGTCTGGTTCATGTTTACTCATTCTTCTTCTCCGTTCTAAGATCTTAGATTTAATGTTTGGTTCGGAAAACATTCTGCGTTGTATATCCTTCTTATACTCCATTGCTTCTGTACCATTGATGATGCCGCGAATGTACAGAAAGTCAATTATATCCTCGTTCGGCTGAAATTCTATTTCGCATTCTGAAAAACAGACGTCCAAAGTCAAATATTATTTATTTAAACAAAATAATACAATAATGCAATATACAGTGTCACATTTTTAGCAATTACGGTAGATACCGTTGTGAGAACCGAAAGCTTCGCTTTGTTTAACGGGCTTCTGATAAAATAGATTTTCAGATAGTGACAAATTGTTGGTTACCTTTAATAAGTAACTCCCACTCTCTTTTAAGCTCTTTCTCTTCATTGGCTTTTACAAGTTGCACAGAGAGAGTATAAAAAAATACATCTTACATTTTTCTTTCCTCTTAGGATGAAATAATATTTACTAAATCTAAATATAATATCTTTGACACATTTGTAATCGAAATCGCTTGAAAACCAACACCAAAAATAAAGCAACAAATTAAATTACATATTTAAACAAGAAAATGTACATAACAAAAAACTTTATTAAAAATCCATTCACAATTTGAAGTTTTAAATAGTGATTTATGCCATGTTTGTCCAAGATAAGTTGTCCCTACATACTAATTAAGATGCAGTATTTTCTTTTACGGGATATACAGAGTCAGTTGTCGTGAGATTCTAAGCGACGCTAAGCTGTATGTTGGCCTTAATAGTAGAATTGAAATTCAGATAATGATAAAATTCATAGCACAGGAACATTTTGTATTAGAAAATTATAATACCGTTTTCAGTAGTTTTTATTATTTACTGTTTATAATAAGTCAAAATTATAATTAGTTAAATCAGTTTATCCATTCTCAAGTTTGTTTTTGATATAAGCGAACAGCTTTTCGTTATTTTTATATAAAGGAGAAGATATATACATATATTAGACAGATGGGGCGAATCACGTTAGGGGAAATGGCACAAGTCGAAAAAGTTAAGTCAATGTGAATTGTTAATATTTACAGGAAAAGTAAAATGGAGTCGGAATAAGAGGGAAACTTTTAACAAGTGAACTGGCGCTTCTTCGACGTACAGAATGCTTAATTACACTACTTCGACTGTTGCATAATGAATTCCTGAGTACTTCTTCATGACTGACCTGCTTGAATGGTAGGCAGACGTGTAACAAATAGAGCCATTTCGAATACTTCCGAACACTTTAATAATTCATTTGTCTTTGTAAACTATTTTATCTAAATATTTATTTCTAACGACTTTTCTAGAAGCAATACAGGCTATGCCAGTATGTATATACTACTTTCGTCATCTATCTAAGGCAGCTATTTAAATAAGCCCTATTTTATCTAACATTTTACAATGTTTAAAAAGTTTTATTATTTTAAAAGTTATCGATAAGTAATTAACATCCTTGATAATCGAGCAGTGTAAAAAGTCACTGTCATAGGACTCCAGGCTATCTACATATATAAGTAAAAGTACTCAAAGAACTAGACTCATTCTGTACTTTAAAACATCAAATAACTCATTACATATATCGAAAAAAACTCAGGTACAAAAAAAGACTCGAGTGCAGAATTATAGTCACTCGATTATAATCATAACTTGTTTTTTTATTCAATTATGACTAAACCTTTACAAAATTAATACCTATACAAAAAAAAAATTATATCCCTTCCGATATAATAGGGACCAAAACTGCTAAAGTTCGTTTTGGCATTTCTTCTCAGTAGTGGTCGTTTTGAAATGCTGGCAGTGTTTAGCTTGATTGAGATTTAAATATTTATTAATTGGTGATGTGAAAAATTGCCTATGAAAGTTTAATTTTTGAATAAATATTTTGATTTGATTTTGAGAAAAATACTCGAGTGTCGTTCTGAAGTTAACTTAAGTACGCATTCATCAAGCTTACTTTAAAAAGAGCCGAGCCTTATTAACGAATTCGATTTCTAAGTAAGAAGACTTAAGTCTCGAACTTCACTTTATAGGAGTATCATTTCCAATAAAATAATAAAGTTATTCTAAAATTGTTACCTTTAAAAGGAGGACATTGACAATGCATTTGTGGTGCCTTTATCAGCAAAGAGGGCTTTTTCCCAAAATAAGTCATCTCCTCAGTGCGTCTTTGCAGTGCGTCCAAGGCCCATTTCTTCCAGGGCAAATCTAATACTTTGGACTGCACAGCTAATGACATAATTAAAATTGATAAGGCCTGAAAAGTAATACTTAGGTATTAAAATAGTAGCATTTACCCGTGCCTACGCTCGTGTAAATTTAAAGGGGGTGGGGGAATGTTAAAAGACAAAAAGTAGCTTATGTCACTCTCCAGCTCTTCAACTGTCTCTATATATAAAATTACACTAAATCATTGCTCCGTTTTGACGTGAAAGATGACGAACAAACACACTTTCACACTTATAATATTAGTATGGAATTAGTATCTAATACGTTTATATGCTATCTGTAAAAAGAAATAAATCGTCGGAAAACCTGTGGTCAAAGTTTGTAAGTTACTACCAGAGCGGAGTTTGGGCTATAACTAGTTATGAATAAAAGACTCAATCATATCCTAATGTCCTTTATATAGATTAGGAAGATTCGTCATCAGTAATTTTTACAAGTTGTTTTAATGTGCATGATATGCTATTTCTTTACTAATTTTTTTTGACGTTTTGTTTGTTATGTGCATCATTAATATGGATGACCCTGGAGAGTTTTCTAACGAGATGACCATCCTTTTTGCACTTATTTTGAGTTGATGGGCAAATTTTTACGCTTCTTTTCAATGTCTCTGTAGGTGGCATTTTGGTTGTTGTGGGGACTGTCGTTGTCGTACTCTCTGTCGTGGTTGTCAGGGCTTCCTCTGATGATGCTACAGCTTTTAGGTGAGTAATTGTTTGATTTTTGTCGCACGTCGTAGGTTCCTCCCTAGTAGTTTTCGCTTCAAAAGGACCATGCGGCTTCGCATCGTGTACTTCGTGCCAATCTCTTTCGTAATTAATTTTATAAGTGTCAACAGCCATTTTACCTACATACAAAGGGAATTTCAAAACGAACGAGTTTGTAGTCGCGTTGCAGCCACCTTGACAAAGGCGATACGGTGCAGTGAATAATAAATACTCCGGTCTTTCAGATAGTTCTAAAATTTCAATTAATTTTCTTTGTATATAAACATTTTTACATATAAATACTGTGCTTTTTTAATCGTATTTTTTTTATATCTTATTAATTATTTTTATCTTACTTACTCTTTCCATTGACGAGATTCCTAAAAAAAGCTTCCCCATCCGTGTCATTTCGTAAAAAATCGTTGCTACGAGACACTACTGTCATGAACAAAGAATAGCTAATTAAAATACTATACATTTTTATATCTTTTATATACTTATCTTACAGGTTTCTGATATTGATTTGTTACGTACGTTAAAGCATAATAAATTCAAGGTTCAGTTCGGTGAACAAATTTCAATTTCTTCTGGCGGACTTTGATTTATATTTATTACTTGTTTGAATTAGATATTGTTAAAGTCATAAATGTAGTCGAGCGATAAAACATATTATTTTTAAACTACCTTATACCCACGGCTACGCTTATGTACATATATATTATAAAAGACAACTTTTGTATTTATTTCCAGTTTCAATAGTAAAACGAAGATCCAATTATTCCCCGCTCTCGTTCTTATTTCAGAAAATTTAAACCCATGTATCTCTTAGTTCCTCCAAACTTTATTGTGTAATCTAGCGAGCCATTGAACTATTACTATGCTCGTCATTCAAAAAAACATTCAAATGATATGCTATTGAAACCTAATTTCAGCTTTCGACGTCCAGTAGTTTCAGACTGAATTCACTTAGTAACGAGATAATTTTATTTAAAGGTACAATAATGTATTAAAGTGAAGAATAAATACTTTTCATTTGCTTCAATTCAAGAATAATTTAGGAAATATGCTAATGATTGTCACGAGTAAATTTGCCTAGTTGCTCGACAAAGTTTAGTTTGTATAAGACAAAGGATTAGATTTTTAAAACACAGAAGAATTGAGTAGGACGACTGTAAACATAAATATTTCTTTTAAGTCACTCTTAGTTGTGGACACCAGCCAGCATTATTATAAAGCGACTTTGTAGTCGAAATGTCTCACAGATAAAATAGTATTTCACATTTAAGAGAACATGACATGATGTGTTAATAACATATTGGCCTTGTCGTTTTGTAACAACAATGGCCGAGACTTATTTATGTAACTACATCGATTTATATCTGTCCGTGCCTCTAAACTCTTTCCAATTGGCGTAAGAGTGAGATAATTATTTTAGAGTGGCGAAGTAAATATAGAAGTTGTCGGACATACTTGCCTTGAATGACGGCAATAGGTGAAGCTATCTATGAAGATAGTCCAAGACGTATTTTATTATTTAAAAGTAATCAGTCGTCATTAAAATAACGGTAACAAACAAGAGAAGGGCCCACTGTTATTACTTCGTATAGACAATGGGCTAACAACCTGTTACGTTGTATCCGAAGTATGACTGTTATAATTTATTATTTTACAATTATAAGTGTCCCTAACGTAACAGGCCTCAAGCTATATCAGAAACACCTGTGCATATGGAAATCGTGATAACTATTATGTCATAAATTTGTTTTGACAGGGTTACATCATGAGTTTAATTATAAATAGTTGTAGTTTTCTAGCTGCTCGTATAAATATTGAGCAGGCTGAAAGAACTTACACTTTATACTTTCAGAATAGAATTTAAGTGATTATTAACCTCATAAAGAAATATTTATATCAGCTCACTAGTAAAGTCATAGCTTTATGAGGGGCACCCAGGTGTTTTTTTAAGTCTTCTTAATTTATTTTTTACATATAGGTATATGAATTATTATGTTAACTCCAAACCCTGAAAATGGGATAGTTTCTTTGTAAAGCAAACCATTAATAAGTACTACTGGTCGTGAGATAAGGAAACAGGAGGAAGGAACACCTTGACAATATTTACTGCAGTTAACATTTAACGAATATCATCATTATAAATACAAGTCTAATTAACAAATTAAAGGTGACGCAAAGTCGTTTCGTAATTAGTGGCTATTTTAGTGTCTCTAGTATCTAATCGATGTCTAGGCTTCTGGCTATTGTAACATTTAATTATCTTCGAATTGGCTGATTGCCTGCTTTACCTGTTAGGTAGCCGAATATTTTGGCCATATCCCAAAAGATAACATTCACTGAACTGTCAAACATAAGTTATTTTAGATCAACTGACATTGAAATCTTTGAACACTCTTCAAGACGCGCATATGGTGTGACTCTTTTTGCGAAGTATTAAAAATGGTTTTTAATTTTATTGTACAGTCAATTTATCCTGAACGGATCTTTATGCTGTGCTAATGCAGTGATGAGTTTGGGTACATTGATGTACTGTTGACAGTACTTAAAATTGAAATGGAAACTAATGAACAAATATAAATATTTACGTAGGTACTAAGCTGGTAAAATAATAACTATACAAGCATTGCTGCCGTGATAATCATACCATGAGTTCTTTTATTATAATTTATTATATGTTGATCAAGATTGGAATTCATTAAAAATATAATGTTCTTATATTTTTCGGGTCTGTCACAAACAAAGGAGAATATCTATAGCTAAAGATAATAATTTTATTATTCTAGTTAGAATCAAGAGACAATTTGAGATCGAAAGAATAGTCATAAAGATTAGACGGGAATGCTTTGTCTGTCCAAATTTAATTTACTTAAGAGATTCTCACTGCGTTTGAGAATACATACTTACTTCTTTAAAAGGAATGTAAACCGCGTACAAATTAAAATGTCTGTCATTTTATATTGACTCCTAAATGTTTTGTTATGTTATTTGATTGGCCACCTTTCATGACTTTTATCTCTGTCCATGGAGGGTCCACCCCATAAGAGATTTTTTTATAACAGTTAAAGTTAATTACATCACCTGATCAAAGCCAAACCGGTTCGCTAGTATTGTAATATATTGTTTGCTGTCATTTTCATCCTGTGTATACTTTATATTAAGACTAGCTACCCGCCCCGGCTACGCACGGGTTTACAACCTTCCTTGTGAATCACCCTATCCCATCAAAATCCGTTGCCTTGTTTTAAAGATCTAAGCATAAAAAAACAGATAGCGAAAAACTACTTTGTTTTCTACTATATATGTATCTGTAGAAACATAGTACACTTTGATTTGACATTCCAAAATTTAAAACTGTCAACTGAAATATTATTTATGAGGCGAATGACATAGTTGTTTAACGTCGTAATGGTTTTACATGACATTTATTTACTCTTTGTTGTAAATTTCTGTTAAGGATTATTTTTTTGAAAGCTGTTAATATTAAAACAGAGATTCATTTTTTTCTTAAATAAGTTTATTTAACTTACCTCAATTAGCACTAAATTATTGGTGCTTGAAGCCAAAAATTAGGTTTTAACTAAGATAAGTCGGCATTTCTAATGTTTTTAGTGAGACGATTTGGTATTGGAAGATCAGCAAGATTCCGGGTAAGAGCTGCAACCTCCACTTTATTTAAAGAACCAGTTGAAGGCCATATAGACTTGGTCAAAACCAGGGCCGTTCAAAAGCTCCAGATGAGTCACTCCTTAGGTTAAGACAATAAAGATGATGAAGTCTTGTGAGTCGTAGGAGAGACTGAAATTGTATGACGAGATTTTTTTTACGATGAAGATTAAATTTTGTACAAAATGGCTGCTGTATACTAACTTTGTAACTGTAGTTTGACTGTGTTAGCAATAAGTTATAAGAAGTACATATTCAATAAATAATAATATATAATAAGAATGGAATTTTAATTATATTAAACTTTTAGAATTAACAGTATTATTAAAGAAATAAATAAAATATAAAGTATTCATTAGTTGCTCTTAATTAATTTGTATATACTTAATTAATAGCACATTGTTATTTGGTGACACACAAAAAGGCTGCCTTGGTAATGCAGACTAGCAAATGAAATGAAATTTTCAACTGTAATACATATAGTGTCCCCGCTTGTCTCTTACTTTATTAAATGCTGACAGTGGTGTATCTACATAACATGCCTGATTTAGATAGTTCCGTAATTTCACAAAGAACTTTCATGCTTTCAATTTCCAAGCCACTTCAAAATAATTTTGTTACCACAGTTAAATTAAAAGTATAGTAACTTAATCATTGAGTATGCTTATATGTTTATTTCTCAACTGAATAATTAAGACTATTATTGCCAAAATATTGATACAATGACACTATCATCTACTATCGTTACGAAGAGATTTATATAAAATAACAGCGCGTTAAATAATGCATTATTTCATTATGAAACCATAAATCATTTGTGTGATCAATGAGCTGAAATACGGATTCATCGAAGTTAATAGCCTCATTTATCTGGTCATTTATTTAATAAGGCTTACTGCGTTCATGTACAGTTCCTTTGATTTTATACAACGCTAGCGACCGTGCCGTGGTTTCATCTGTCCTACTCCTACAACCGTGGAGGTAACGGGATAAAAAGTAGCCTATTGTACTTTAGAAAATCTAGTTTACCTGTGCCAGATTTCATTAAAATGAGTCTAGTATTTTTGAGTTTATTCGGTATGAATAAAATTACAAAGGTTATTCTGTCCGTTATGTTAGTATGAAATGATTTCGTATGTTAGTTGTAATGTTGAGGTCCCTTGCAATAACGTATAGATAGTTAATTTCACTTGGTATTCATGCTTCTGAAGTTTACTACTAGTGTATTAAGGGAATAAGTCGGTATATGTATCTTTGTATATTTGTTTAAACATATTTATACAACTTTAACTGGTATTTTTACGTATAGAAGATTTATAAAGAAAATTAAATTAGGAGCTGTCTTAGATGGGGCCAATAGAATCCAAAACTATTTCTTTTGATATTTTTTGTATTTCTATCTGAATGTTTGTAAGCGCATTTCACAAAAACTACTGAATGAAATTTTACAATTGTATCGTTGAAGGTCTAACTTAAAATATGGCGTTATATCTTGATACGCTGCTTAAAGACAGATATAGATACATTAATAATAATATTTTACGCTTGACCGAAGTCGCGATCGTAAGCTAGTGAAAATTTATCAAGTTGTGTTACTCTAGTGATGAACTTTTCATTACAAGCACATAGATTTTCATTTCCTTAGAAACAATTTTAATTAAGAATTGTAATAACATACGACATTACAACATAGTGTGAGTAACTGCTAACGAAATTCACCATTTCATAAATATTTTAAATGAATGCAATATATGTATCTCATTTAAATCATTTCAACCGAAATGTTTATTTAAGGTGTAGATCAATATAGTTGACCTACATAGTTCTAAATAAATTATAAAATAGATCAAAACATTTATCTTTTCAAAACGGACCAGAAAATATTTACTATTTTTTTATTATTTTCTTTGTGTGAAACGTATGAATTCGAGTATTTTCTCAAATAAATGACTGTGTGTTTTTGCCAATATTTATGTCAAATGTACTATAAAAGAAGACTAAGGTAAAAGACTTATAAAATATTTTGGCTTTTTCAAATACAAAATTGGATATTTAAGTAATGTTAAATATTATATAATTTATATATATTTAAATTATTTCTAAGCATACTTGTTAGAGCACCCTCTTAATGTACTTTTAAAAAATAGCGCTCTCTGCAGTTGTGAAGTGAAAATTATCTATTTGAGTTTGAGTGTATTACCAACATCGCTTGGCTGCTCGACTCACAGAACTTTCGCTTTGCATATTTAAAACAACTCAGTTTTTAACAGTTTGTAATGAATATGATGTAATATTAACATGAATAAGCGCAAGCGTAGGTTTTAAATGAAACTAGTATTTATACTTAAAGTTTTATTGTCTTACCAATCGAGAGACATTTAAATAGGAATGCGGACGGCTTCCGATCAAAGAGCGGTCATTCTACAGTTGAACCGCTCGCTTCTAGCGGCGAGTGCTGCTCACACCAACGTAATCCTGTAACACGACAGAAAGGTCACGCAACCGACCGGAGCGGTCCGCGTAGCCAGGTCAAGCGGGGTGTTAGTGCGAAGCTAGATGGACACGGTGTTAAACCCAAGCTTAGAATACTTCCTCGAGATCAGGGATTTGCTGTGGTAACGGTGGAAGCGGGCGCCTGCTGAGATACCCCGGAGCAGGGTTGTGTCTCTGTTCATACTTCGGGAGCTAAGGCTAGACGTATTCTTTGAGAGGTATGTTCTGAGAGCGCGTTCAGCCCACGTCTGCGCACGCGGTTTCTCGACTGGCAATCCTTTGTTCCGCCTATCCAGGTAATTAATCACTTGATCGTAATAATTTTTCTGATAATCGTAGAGGTAGGAGTACTGGAGGAATTTCGGCCTGAAAGACACCGATGATTTTTATTAGAAGTAGAAGATATGAATTAGTTAAGTTCTGTACTTAAAAAATGACTTATAGTTCTAGCTAATAATTTTTCATGGTCTGTTGTCGAGAGCATACCTGATCCAATGTCTGAAAATGAGTTTCTTGGGTTCTGTTCCCATGGTAACTTCGGGTGCTGGAGGTTCCGCTTCTTCGGGTTTAGCTTCGGCCGGCTGCTCTTCGGGCGGGGCTTTCTCCGGCACGGCTGCAGGTGCGGGAGTTTCTTCCTCGACATCGTCCCACATCTTGACAGGGATTACTCTACGATCAAAAACCACACTAAATTAATATGCTATTTACTTTAACTTGCACGAATTGTTTAGTTCACTATGTACGAACACTAACTACGATCACATCACGGTTTCACTGACCTAACTGGGAGTGGAGATATGTGTGGAGTGGATGGTCGTTCGTGTCCGACTGGTGCCGCGGCTGCTGGGTGCGCAGCCTCCCGAATTATCTGTTAGCGATCCCACCTGGCTGTCGCAAGCGAGCTACACTGTTTGTGAGTTGAGCTGCCAATGATTTTCTGTCAATACAACGACCGTGCATCGACGAATTCCTCATAGCTTTTAATGATGTGCCAAATTTTGCATACCTTGAAAAATCACGAGTTTGTTTTTGCTTCCTACGTAAGCACTTAAGAATATTAGTGAGCGGCTCTTAAATTTTAGTATAAATTCACATTTCTTTTAAGTTTGTGATATTAGTAGGAAAATAAATTAAAATAATATTAGGTTAAAATTGCAAGTGGAATGTTTAACATCATTTACCTCATGTATAATGTATATGCATTGTTAAATAATTACTGCAAGTAATTATTTAAAATTGTATGGATGGAAAAGGATAGACTACAAGGATGTTAAATAAAAGAGTAATTAATTTCATATGGGCAAGGGAATCAAATTATAAATATAAAGGGTATGAATATGAAGGGGTTGTTAAACTTGGCAAAAATAATATATTTTATCTGCTATTTGCGTTACAAGGAAACTCTAAAAAATAATTTAAATCTATTATCTGCGCCTGTATATTCACTATCATAGGAATTTTGGAACTTATTCACATTTAAAACTGTTTTTGGGCTTTATAAATATTTCAAAATCTAGATTAGCCAAATCTGTTCAGTTGTACAAGAGTTTTATTTAGCGAGACTAACAAAAGTCATAGCTTTTTTATATAAATAGAAATTGCTCATATAATATGATAGTGGTTTACATAGTTTAAAACAGTACAGAAATTATCTGTAATCAAAATCAAATCACTGAATGATTTGATTTTATGATTTTAAAAATCTAAAATTGTTACCTTGGTAAAGTTTTGATGCCAAAGTTATGATGTGAGGATGATTATTACTACTCAATCAGTCATATTCTTTTCTCTACAGATTTCGATATTTGTCACACTGGTAATATATTATTACACGGAACGAAATCATCTTTCTTTTTTCGCATAATCAGGTGATTCAAGCCTGCGATATCCTAACCAGACTAGAAACAGCTTTTTTCATAAAAGTATCCCCAGTGGGATTCGAATCTACATCCTCCGGATCACAAGGCACACGCCTAGATCACTGGACCACGGTTATAGTCACACTTATTGTTGCATATACATACGAGAATAAAAAAACAAACATGACAGCTGTGAGAAAAATGGTGTTTGTGACTTGACAATGTTATAAAAACATCTTGGAAAACGTATTTATGTTGGATTGAAATAAACAACTATTTCTTGTAGATTGTTTAGTGATTAATCTCTTGCTAAAAAATAGTTTATCGTTTATATCTATAATCTGTTACCCGCGCATGTTTTTCGTGACAGCTATAATTAAGGTACCTTCAATAGGCTGTTTCCCTAGAAATAGCCTTCATCTTATAGCCTTAACCTTCATCTTCGATCACATTATTATTATCATCAGTTACCAGCAGGTGAAATCACGGTCAAGTGCCTTGGTAAAGGGTCTTAACAGACGGGCGGACGGACGAACTGAGAATTTAGTGCTCCTATTAGGGTTCCGTTTTTACCTTTTGAGGTATGGAACTCTAAAAAAAGAGTCCATTTTGTAAAATTAATATAATTATACTACATCTAGACATTAATTTAAATGTTTAATGCCAAATCTCAATATGTTTTCTGTTAAATTACTGGTTTATCGTATGTCAATGACAATTACAAAAAAATGAAAAGGCCAATGGAAAGTGTGACTCAAATATACATTAAATTAGGTGCGCTATTGGACTTCATGTACTTGGGAGTTTTTGAATAAAAAGTACCCAATGTGCTAATTATATTATATCCCTGTATGAAATTTCATTAAAATTCGTCCTGTATGTTGTTTCAGAATGTGTAAAAAATATTTTCATAACAAATTAACTTTTATAATAAAAGTACAAAAATAGAATCCTGCTGCTGTATATATATACTTCGCATGAAAGAGTTATTGTTACTTGAATGATAAATAAATTTATAGGGATAAATCAAACAGAGTAAGCCAACGTAAGTTCGAGACTTATGTTATAAGATACACACTAATATGACAAATATTACGTAGCATAGGTCGTCAATTATATATTGACAATCATTTTGTAAAATTTTAACCTTAGTCACTCTGTAAAACTACTACTTACACGGCATAGATAGGTTTCTTTAATATATAGATTCCATTTTAATGTAACCATGTTTATGCTTTTGCAGTTAAATGAAATTATTTATCTATTTTAATGAATCAATATCACTGCTAAAAATCTAGAGACGCGGTAGCGTGTCAAGCCAAGTTCAAAGCAGAACCGTCGAGCTGCGCCGCGCGTAGTAGTTGTCGATATTACACGAATCATTTGGAGCCGTTTTTCATCCCGTCATAATTGAAAATGTATTTAAAACTAGCTTATGCCCGCCACGTCGTCTGCGCGTAACTACTGTTGTCAATATCTCGGGTTGTAAGCGGCGTATCAAGATGAAAACAATGTTATATTTTAAGTTAGACCTTCTGCAATACCACTGTAAAAATCGCATCTAATTCCATCCAGTAACTTTTCCGTGATACGCGTGCAAACATACAGACAGACAGACGGAGATACATACAGACAAAATAAGAAAACATCATTTTGACTTCTGTAGGTCTTATTAAGATCCCATATTCTTTTCTCCTAATATCTCCAATGTACAAACACAGCTGAGTTACAGTTTTATTATTATGTACATGTATACACACCAAATTTGATTTATATGTATATTGAGACGTCCCAGATGAAGAACTACTCCAATTTTCAAAAACAGATCGAACGGTTACGACACGCCATTTATTCTATTCACTAACATATAGATCAAACGAACCCACTTCTAGATAACCTAGTAATTTGGAATCCCCCTAGAAAAGTATACAGGAAAAAAATCAAAATCTTGTGGATTTTTTATTCATAACAGAAATTATTTGATAAAAGTCGCTTCCTGCTATCTCTCCCTGTGTAGGATACACAGGGAAAGTGGCTTAGATTAGACCATAAAACTACGCAATTAATTTTGATGCAGGTCTACTTCGATTTATATACTATTCTCTAGTGATTTAAGAGGAAGACAAGAGTCAAACTTTGAGGTGTTTTAAATTGTTTGCTTTATTTAACTAAAGAATGTTTAACTATACAAACTAAATTAATTTCAGGATTATCTACTGAACTTGTCAGCTATTTTCAAGTCAATACTTTTGTCGGTGAAGCCGACAATCACACTATATAGAACTTAGAATTTGGCTAATAATTTTCACATTTCTGTTTTTGTTAGGATGTCTATCAATAGACACTATTACCGTGACACATCAATCGTGCAGTACCGTCACGTTTTCAGATGAATAAATATAGAAAATCAATCTACCGCTAGATTGATAGATAAATATAGTTTTTGACGTTTTGGCAGGCGCGGGACATAAAATATGCAGGTAAATAGATAAGTGATGTTTTATTAGATACTCTACAGCCGGTTGCACCAACATCCTAATTATAACGAGCAACGTAAACATAAAAAAAGTTCGTAAAAGTAACAGAAGTGTTGCATCTATTTATTTTTTTACGTAAATGTTGATTGCACCAAAAAAAATACACATTTTACTTTTCAGATTCACATTTTATATACGAACTAATAAATCATATCAATAAAACGTAAAATGTAAACTGGGGCAACCCTTATTTTTCTTTTCGACATTTTACAATTTGGTATTAGGTGCAACCGGCTGTAAGAGTTTTTAACTTCTGGGTTAACAAACAAATTGTATCGTAAAACTGTAAAAAAAATATTTCAAGCACGGTTAATACGTGTTCATATATTCTATTCTTCTCATTATTACTGCCGTGATTTACCTTAAAGACTACAAAGAGATTTTCAAAAGAAGGTTTAATGATATCATTATGGAAAGTGACGTACATTTAATACGTTCAGTGGTTATTTTTACCGTATTCCATTATGTGGGCTATGCGCCTGATTTCCTACATCAATAATTTCCAAAAAAATGTGAAAATGAAGATATCTATTGTATTACAATGAATTGGTATAGGCTTATAGGTCCATCCGTCCGTCTGCCAAGACCCTTTTATCAGAGATTTGTATTAGTTTTTATTATTGAGCAGTGAATAGACACAATCAGTAAGCTATGAAAAAAAGGTCGCTCAGAAGTACCCTTAATTGACGAGCGTGTATGAAAAGATTGATAAATGTGGAGAAAGCAAAGGAAGTATATCAGGAATGTAGTAGATGGAAGAATGCAGACTCTGCCTACCCCTATGAGATAAAGGTGTGATCATATGTATGAAAAAAAAAATAGATTAGTTTAAAGACGAAACCGCGGCATAAACATATGCAATGTAAAAATACTGGTTGATTTGTGGCGTCGCACAGCACATTGCCTATCGAATAGAAATAATGACAGAATAATTTGGCTCCAATCAGCGCTTCGCCCCGTTGACCTTACGGCGAGTGCCAATCTATAGGAGGATTTAAATAAATCAATATCACTCCTCAACCTAGAACTTTCGGAGTTACTAATAAACTATATTAAACCGATTTGCTTACTGTACAGAAACTATACTATTTAGTAAATAAATATATAGGGACAAATCACACAAATTGAGTTAACCACAAACTAAGTTTGAGACTTGTGTTATGGGATACTAACTCAACGATACTATATTTTATAATAAATACATATGTATATAGATAAACATCCAAGACCCAAGCCAATCAGAAAAATATCGTTTTCCATTATAATCTGACCGGGGATCGAACCCGGGACCTCCTGAGTATCGGTCAAGTACGTACCGTTACACCACAAAGGTCGACATTTCGTCTGATATATGTATCTTACAGAGTAGACATACCCAAGTGTTGTGAGACGCGACAATTATGCTTACCTGAACATTAAATAAAGTAGTTTATCAATTATATTTTAAATATTTTTGTCTGAGACGTTTGGAGATTAAAGGCAATTTCGTTATCATTAGGAATTTCTATTGAAAATATAATCCAATTGTCTATTCAAATCGCATTTTCACATGTATTTTTGTATCAATTTAAAAATAATTTTTGTATAAAATAAATTTATTTGTTACCTTCTTGACGTTTCCACGTTTATTTGCCTAACGAACTATTCTATTACAAGAAACACCACTAATACAGTTGGCAGAGATCAGATGGATTATTCATATTTAGTGAAAATAAAATTAATTTGTGCTCACGCTCACGTTTGCAGTAAAATATTGAGGAAATAGAAAATGGAATGAAATAGTATTTTTATAATACACTTTGACTTCGATTCAGCGAAATCTAAATAATGTCTATTCGTAAAAAATCTGGTCGTTTATTTTAAAAATTAAGTGTTATGAGAGTAAATGTTAAAAAAATTAATTATGACCCCAGCATCATATTTTTGCGGTCTGCAATAAAATACTAATAAATTACTTAATTCTATTTAAGTATATAGGTATTTAACCAGTAGAGAATAACATATAAATCGAAGAAATCGATTCATACTGATTCGAAAACGAAGATAAGATATTTAAGTGTTTTAGGCATTCTAAATATTTAATTATTTTGTTTTGCAGACATTAGAATGCACCAGTTTATAGGGTGAACATTTGGGGCAATTTGCCCAAAATCCTAAAGGTTTTATAGAAACTCCAACAATATAAAATTTAGATTGTTTTTACATACATATCACATTGAAGGGATTAAATTATTATTATTGCGTGTGTTAAACAAATTCTGTGATGTATTTAATTTAAGCGCTCACCCTGTGTCCGCGCTCGATTTGCGAAACGCCCGCTCTAATTAGTCACGCGGCGGCCTTGTACCGGACTGATGCAAATTAGGAAATTTGATCGCACCAAGTGCCAAATTCATTATTTATATCCTCTTTCAGGGCTCCGTAACTTAAAGGAAAAAACAGAACTCTTACAAAATCGCAAAGTTTTAGCAGCAATTTGACCAAAACACGGACAAGTAACTAACTTTTTTTATTTACAGGGCTACGTTTAGGGGTTTGAAATAAACATTAAAATAAAAATGTTTCGTAAAATATATCCAGTAACATATCAATTGAAAGGGCTTGTTGTGAGGTTATCTAAACCAAGTTTTAAAAAAGGGAGTAAGAAAGATGTATTTGATACATCCCGGAGCGGGCTTTGGCAGGATAACTGAAAATTATTCAAAGGGCCTTTACGTGTTGAACCTGTGTCTTTAAGCAAGTATCTCAAAGGGCCCGTCCCGTCGACGACATCGTATCTGTGATTATGTAAAATAGAAAATAAATCTTTAGTGCCTAAGCTAGAATGTAAATCATCGTGTATTTCAGGCGTTACTATGCTCGATGACTCATAAAATGCAATGCAGTTTATCTTCAAAAACAATTATATACGTAGGTATTTTCAAAGACTTTATGGCAGATATAGTTTATTTAATTATAATAATTTTTATGAATTTTCTAAAAATTTGAATCATTTTTGGGTTACATACCCAAAGGATCCTATTACTAAGACTCTGTTGTCCGTCTGTCTATGTATCAGTCTGCCGGCAGGCTGTATTTCACGAACCGTTATAGCTTGACAGTCGCAATTTCACAGATGATATATTTCTGTTGCAGCAATAACAACGTTGTGAACGGTCATGAAAGGCGCTTTTATTTTTATTCCTAAGGCTCACATTCATGATGGCTCGGGAGCGAAAGATAAAAAAGACTGTGTCAGTTTTAATCAAGGGATAAGGCATTAAAAAAGCAGATTCTTCGGGCTAGCAAAATGCAAACCTGCATTTTAACAATAATTCCACCGTGCAAAGCCAAGCATGATTTTTAAGTCTCACAAGTCTTGGCTCTGTTTACCCCGGTTTACTTGTTTAAGTACCACCACGTTTGTGGATAATAAAAATAGCAAAAAAAAAAGTAATAATCGGTAAATGCTTCTTAATATTTTCTTTCTGATTTGAGAGGCAGTTTAAAAGGAGCGCTCAATCCAGAAAGGTCTCTATTACTATACGATTTCTAAATAGGTTAACTTATTTAATTAACTTAAATAGAATCACTTCATTCTTTTTTGCTACATAGAAAAAACCGAAATTCTAATGCCACATTTAGATAAATATAGATTTGAACGAGAGGTCGCCGTGGAGGTGAGCGTTGAATGAACGAACTGTTTTTTCGACAACTTTTCGCTGTTGAGAAATTAGTCGACGGTTTATGCGTAAACAACTGATATTGTGAACAGCTCGCGTTCGCGACTGTCGTTACTCGGCGAAGCTGATTGTCTCGTTTATCAACTATCAATATTAACGCGACGGAACGCCCGGTGGTTTAATTTTTGACTTACGCTGTAAACTAGTTGAAAATAAAAGTCTAGTAGTTTTGACGGTAAAATCGTCAGCGATCCACTGTTGTCTATTGTAAGGATTCTCAATTGATATGTTGCACTACTTTCGTTAACTTTGACAAACTGAATGAGAAGCAGCTGGTACATTGTTAAGGAAGGTCTAAATGATACTTTTTCACTGTACTTTCACTTCTTTTAATGTACTATGGACTGCAAGTATGTACTTGCACTGATTTGTTGTATTGGACTGAGCTGGATTGACCTACACTAACAAGGTTTCCACCTGACCTCATACAAAGTAAAAACGCTACATAGGGATTATTAATTTTATACAGTGCCATTTATCGGCAACCATTTTAAACTAATGTACTTAAATGGACAGACACACATTCTGCTTTTGCACACCAGCACGAAAGATTATAAATGTTAATGTTTTCTAAATATATCTTAAAAACAGATGAATAGACAATTCATCAGTTCGCTGAGATTCCTTTAATTCAAGCAAACCATCACATTGCTTATAACTAAGGAGTCATTATATAGCCGTACCCTGTACAGTGATTCGACGAGAAAGGTTCTAAAATATTTTGTTACAAGTTTTAAGTAAATTATTTATTTAAAATTTTAAAAAAATGGGCATTAACTTTAAATACCTACGTCAATGACAGAATGTAAATAAAAAAATATTAATATTGTTGACTTTATTCAATAAAACATTGGTACAATAAATTAATAGACGTAACTGGGCTTTCTAAAATTAAGTAATAGGTACCACAAGTCAATATATTTCTGAACCGACTCGTAACATTCAAACTAATACACATGCTTATGCAAAATATAAAACAAGTGATAAATACTTTTTAAAAGAAATTAATTTGTACTATCGTATAAAAAAATTATGATACACCAAATGAAACAGGGCAATACACAGCGCTTTATTAAAAATATCATCTAGCTAACAAGTACAAAACATCAGCTCGAACACTGTACGCCACAAATGCAGAACGAATCCTAGCAAACAGATCTACACAGAGCTATAACTGCACGATCCTCTAAAACATGGGTTTTAGAGCACAGAGTTTATCTCGGATCGTAAGATTTTGTTTGCACGAGTTTAGAAAGTGACTTGTTTCTTTTCCCTTTCTGAACGGATGGTGACTTTAGTGGCGGAGACTGATGAGCTAGTATCAAGTGCGTCGCTGTCGGCGACCAAAGCGCGAAGACGCGCGGCGCGCTTTTCCCTGGCAGCGCTTCGCTCATTCAGTTCTGTCATTTCGTCCTCCAAATCAGTGAGACGCGCCCTCGTAACTTTTGCTCGCTGAGCGGCAGCGCTCTCATCATCGCTCTTCAAGGCTGACCATTTGGTCAGTGAGTTGTCTTCGTTAAGTCTGCGCGCTATGCGTTTCTCTGTACGTTCCTCGTTTTCTTGCAAGGCCCGCCTGGCGCCACTTATCTCCGAATGCCCGATGCCTACGCTCTCGAGGATTTTGTCAGAGATTTTGACGCGGTTCTCCAGGTTGGACAGAGAACTCTCGAAGTCGATGTCTTCTGCAAACCTCGAAGCCTTCTTTCCAGCCCTGAGACGTTTTAGAGACTCTGTAATCTGGAATAGTAAAATGGAAAACATTAAATAATTGAATAGTATTATGTTATCTACCTCCGCTATTTTTAAAAACCTTTGTAAGGCCTTATTTTCAAAATTATTAATCCAAAGTTATAAAAGAATCCTAAATATTTTAGAAGTGGAACAGTTTCTACTTGTTTATCGACTAATTACAATTTAAAATAATTTAAATCAAAATTATAACGCAGAAAATTTAAGTCAAGTTTAATTAACAATAGATATAAATAAATTTTGATAGGCAATAAATACAATTGGGGTGTTTTGTCCATGTATTCAATGTGATAAAAAGTATGTCTCATTCAATAAGCAGATGGGAGTAAGTTGTTTCAAATAAGTATCTTGTATGTATTCTATGTACCTATGTAGTATAAAAAAATCAAATCATGCATCAAATACTATGTATAACACAAGGCATCGACTCTTCCTTTATAATGTAGAATCAACTTGTAGTTACTACCTACAGTCTTACATATATTGTATCGTCTAGATGGATCGTATGTATTTCAATGGCTTTTTGTGAATAAAACGAATGGAGGGTATTATTTCTCTATAAAACCTGTTTGTTTTTAAAGACAGTACAAAAAATCTGAAGGGCGTCTTTAATACCTTACAGAGAGCTACTTCAACTAAAATATTATTCATAATTTTTCTTTATGCAGCTCTCTTCAAGTGAAGTAGATGAAAAAATAAAGAATGTCTGAAAACATACTTCATATTTCTTTCGTAGAACCTGAAGTTCAATATACTGGTTCGGTCTTATTGTTTGTTATGATGATAAGAGTTAGTTTTACACTAGCTAAATAAAGAAAAAGTTAACCCACAAATTTTCTATGTCAGAAACAAAACAACACTTTTAAAATAAATAGTTGTGCAAATAGTATTTTAGTTGATTAGGTCAGATTAATATGTTGCTCTTTTATAATAAACCAAGTACTTCAACTACTTCAGTTACGGCCAATACGCGAAGTGCGGTTACACTTAGTGGTAGCCGGGTACAACACAAAAATCAACCCTAACCCATCCTATGTTCTCTCGGCTGCACCTACTACTTGTACCTGCCTATAACTAGATGTATCCGCACTTCACATATTAGCTATAACATATACAATAAAGCATATAAAATATTTTTTGTAATGGTATGGAGCCTGCTGCTCGCTTTTTTAGCCTGCAGCATGAATGGGCCGGCTCCCCAAATGGGTAGGGTTTTTTTAATAGACTGGCAACGCTTCTGTAACCCCGCGGGTGTTGCAGTTGTCTATGGGCGGCGGTGATCACTTAACATCTCGTGACCCGCCTGCTCGTTTGCCTCCCTCTGACATAAAAAAAACTAACGACCCGCCCCGGCTTCGCACGGGTTTCAAAACCTTCCTTGCGAATCACTTTGTCTATTAAAAAACCGCATTAAAATCAGTTGCTTCAAGATCTAAGCATACATAGTGACAGACAGTGGAAAGCGAATTTATTTTATACATATAGTGATTAGCGGCGCCCTGCGGTTTCATCTACTTTGTTCTTTCCCGGAAATTGTAGGATAGAAGTAATCTATATCGTTCCTCGATAAATGGTCTACTTAACAGTGAAATAAATTTTCCTGAGATTATAACGTCCAACCAAATAAACAAACTTTTCCACTTTATAATATTATATAAGTATAGATAAGAAAGTAAAAAATAACATTATAAACCGTAGATTAATATGATATTTTTCACAAAAGCTTTTGTTTGAAATACTGCTGAATAAAGTTGGCAAATACACGAAAGACTGGTTTCAATGACGGCACGGATGTGACTAAACTTGCCGAGGGCATCCGATTATTAAATAACTGACGTTTGCACTACACCCCAGGAAGGGACCCCACCCCCTCTTTTATAGGGGGATCGTGTCCACTGCTTTCTAGTCAAATGCTATAGGTATAAACTTTATACTAAAATGTTGGACTAACATTAAAGTTATTTATTACGCAGATATCGATTAAAAACCTCACTTTATATGAGTCTCACCTTACTAAGTATGGCGTGTACTAGTTAACATGCCGGTCTACTAAATAGGAGGTCCCAAGTTCGATCCCCGGTCGAGTCAATATGGGAAATGATCATTTTTTGATTGGCCTGTCTCTTGGATGTTTTTTTCTATTTATGTATATATAGGGACAAAGTTAGCTCCAAAGTAATTCAGAGACTTGTGTTTACTCAACGATACTATTTTTGATAATTAATACATATATAGATAAGTATTCAAGATCCTGACCAATCAGAAAAAGGTCCTTTCCATTATCTGACCAGGGGTCGAACCTGGGACCAACTGAGTAGCGGTCAAGTACGATAGCCGTAAGATCACGGAAGTCGTCATACTGCAGTAATATTTTTCCAATCGTCGACGATCGTACGAGACGCTGCAAAGTTACTATGTATCTCAATACACGCATGATTTGTTCTGTTGTAAAATACTTCCCCGGATGCAGATATGAGAAATACCTGAAGTGAACTATTCCTCATGGAATTCGGTTTTGATATGCACGGATAGCACGAATAAAATTTTATGTATTTACTGCGTGAGTGAGTATTTCAACTTCTGCCTTTTGAAATATAGTGAATTTCGATATTTATCATTTACGAGAACAATTTTGCTTGACTAATTTGGTTATTAAGCGACCAAAGTGAGATAACTATATGGCGGATATATAGTCGAATTCATTTTTATGGAACACTGTACAGGAAAACTATGACTCAAGGTTTGAAGTTGAAGTAATTTAGATGCATTATAACATTCTAACAAAGCAGAACTTCAGAATAGTAGAGAAAAAAGTAAATAGTAGAGAAATAAGTAGATAAAAAAATTACTTGTCTGACTCCTAATCCTGCTAAAAAAGTATGCTCGGCAAAACACTGCTAATCGTGTGAATGAGCAGCCTTCAACTAGTCTCGTTAGTTTGACATGGATTCAAATTGCACATATTAAGACTTATTTTCTAATATACGATTCTGGAAATTAAACTTTATCGAAATAATCATAGAGGTTATCATTTTTAAAATGACGTGTGCAGTAAGGACGATATTTGGTTTGATTTTGTTCGGAGCTGTGAATCTTTTTTATTGTTAATCGATGTGTGCGTTATGGAAAAAGTAGCACATTTTTAGGTTTGGAATTGGACATAGTAATTTCAATGCCTGTCAAGATTCTATTTTTCATAGACACTCTGATAGCACTACGAGGAAAAGCATATTTGTTTAAAATAATTCTATAGATCCGATATATTTATGATCGATTTTACAACTTTTTGTAGAAAAACTGTGTGTCAATGCTTTTTTATTGTATACAAGCTTTTCCCCGTAGCTACGCTCGTGTACATTTTGCATAATCCCGTGTAAGCAAACACCTACGTTGTAAAAGGAACCCCCATGCAAAGACCGTAGTGGTATGAGCCTGCAGCTTGAATGGGCCGGCTCGTCCGGGGCAGTACCACACTCCCACAGAAGACTGACGCCTGAATGAAGGCTATCAGCCGCCATACTCCGTCCGGTGAGTGGGAGAGTCGGTAGGTTAAGTTATATATATCGTTGCAATTAAACTAATTGATAAGTTAGTCCGAGGGCGACTTAGTTTGGAGCTACATTTATTAAACATTCCCTTCTCCCCAAGGTATCATTTCGTCTCAAACCAAACTTCTTGGCTATTTGATTTATGTTCATTGTACAAATCTGCATTGTTACATATTGCAGAATTAGTTTGCAAAGGCTTTTGAGTATGTGCTTAGTAAATATAAAATATGAACATCATATAAAATTAAAGAGAAATATTAGACTCGCGCAGAGGAGTAATTTTACCTTGCAATCCTGAACTTCTAGTTAAAAAAAGAAGTTTGTACATTTATATATCTTTAGCTTTGCTTTAGCCCCTTATCTTCCATTCACAGAACTATAGCATTAAAATTTTTATGCGAATAGTATAGGGTAAAATGAAGGTGTTCGTTTTTTTTAAAATAAAAACTACTTAACCCATTTTGACAAAATGTGCAACAAATATAAACTAGATAAAATAACTATGTAAGTCTACTTTTTAAAGTTAGTTATATCGTCAGAGCGAAGCGTGGCTGAGTCACTAGTATGTTATAATTTGACTCCATTTTACAGATGACCACTTCTGGCAAGAGTAGAGGATTTATACCTTCAATTAATAACGACTGTCAATCAATCACTGCATATCAATTACATAACTAATTAGGCAAGTGACTAATTACTTGTGCATCCACTGAGTCAGTTATATAGAAAGGGCACAGAAAAATAATTGAATGATCAAATATTATTCAATTATGACGAGAGTGTCCATCAGAGTGTCATAAAAAGAAATTGACAGGGAACAATTAGCACCAGCTCTTAAACAGGAGAATGGACATAAAATAAAGATAGTAGAGATACATATAAATATCATATTTTAATTAAGAAAAAAGGGTAGAAGTAGTTAAGAAAAAAAGGGACTTTAATATTAGAACTTAATCTTCAAGATAACAATATTCCGAAATAATGTAATATAGTAATTTATGGGCGCTAATGATGTTGGTTTATAATACCAAATAATAACTTTATGATTATTAAAAATATATAAATATTAATTAATTTTGGCATGTTGACAGTCTAGAATGACTATAATGACTGCACAAATTATCTTCGGAAGTTCGGGTTAAAAAATAACATATGTTATTTTTGTATAAAATGGTCTTCTAAGGTAAAATAATGATAAGAATCGGTTCGGTTCGATAGAGTATAGTAGTTTATTCGATACGTTTTTAAATTATCAACACAAATCCTTCCACTTTACTTAGCAAGTAAAGCGAGCAATTTAAATACATACTTATAACGTCTAGATATATTATAGATATAACACTCTTATTAAGCAGACTTATAAACTAAAACAGAAAAGTCATACTTTATTTGGAGAAATTATTGCGATTGAAAGAAATATAACTAATTTAACTACAGATTAAGTAGTTATCTTTCTTTTATTGTCTATAATTTGTGCAGCTGTTCTCGGATAATTGGCAAATATTGGTCCTGTCCACGTTCAGTCAGTTGGACGTCGCGGTAAGGACGACTGTCAGCTTAATTTAAATTCGATTTACAGTGCATGTTCACACCCCACTGTGAACCGGAATGATGGATAAAAGTGGAATTCATTTTTGTTCACAAAATAGCATTTTTATTCGAATATAATCTCAAAGGCATTCTTTTACCGAGAGTGTTCGCATGAAATGCAAAAGTTCATATGATTCAATTTAGGAAACACGTTGTCGTATGGTATGAAATGGAAAATATTTTGTAAAAATTTTCTGTAACAACAACGACAGAGAGATACAGTATGAGAATCAATGAACGTCTAATATTAAAGCGTGGAATTAGATACATACAATACATCCAGTCTGTTAACTAATGAACAAAATATAGGCAATTAGGGTATTGTGGCCATTATGTTATAAAATGATTATTTCTGAGATCAATTGGGCCTAATCAAATCTATCTGATATATTTTCAAGAGAAAATTGTAGTTGATATTTCGTATCATGAATAACAAGAAATAATTCTTGTTATTCATGTGCCCCCCCATATTCTCCCCAGAGGAGGGCGGCGGCTTTTTAAAGGCCGCCAACGCTTCTGTGACCTTAATAAATATCAAAAGTAAGAATTTTATAATTTGTATGATAGTCGTGAATTTATTTGCAATAAACAAAGATTCAGTACAGTCATAAAGTGAATTCATTCATAAAAAAAGTAAAGTGAGACGAGATTCCGTGTTTCGTCATTGAAATATATTTACGATGACCAACATGATCTAAAAATAAATCATCACGCGACTTAATATTAACGTAAATAAATCTGATGAATGAAAGAATCACGAGTTTCATTTCTCTTTTTATTTTCATTCTATTAACTTGCATTCTACACGTACAACCACGACTAGTACATTTTGTGGTATAATTTACACCGACGTCGACGTCGTCCACGCGTAACTACTATTGACATAGTATCTCGGGTTCTAAGCGGCGTATCAAGATGAAACTAATGCTATATTTTAAATAAGAACTTCCACAATACAACTATAAAAGCCGCATCTAATTCCATTAAGTATTTTTTGCCTCTAAAGGTCTTAAAAAGACGCCCGCTTATCTTTTCTTCATAATATCTTTCATGTTGAAACATTGCTCGGTTACAGTTTTATTATATGTATGTATGAACTTAGTGATTTAGGCTGTGCATTAATATGATCAGATTATCAGTCGGTTTCTTAATTTGTGTATGCTTTTAATAATCTTCTGTTATATAAGTAATTCAATGTGGTTTTCATAGTTATGGTAGTAAGTCAAAACTAAAATAAAGCGCAGTCAACTTTGCTAGTCGTTTCTACGTTATAAAGTTAGAAAGTATTTTTTCATCTAGATACCAGATTTAAAAATATCAGATATGCTCTGTCTAAAGTGTTTATAGAAAGAAATGTGTTTGCATTTTATATTTGTATTAAGTGAACTGAATAAATTAAGAAAAATCTCGTGTCACCTTGTTTGTAGCGTACTTATCCGAAACGGCTCGACCGAATGTTCCATGTCCGAAATTTTCTTTGTCTATTTATTAGGTATGAGAGTAGGTCTTAAAGTAAAAGTTTGGCTGCGCAATACTCAATCACTTCAAAATTTACTTCGCTAAAAGGACTCTACTAAGAAAAGAGGTCACACTTTAATTACCTAATTATTTCCAAATTGTATTGATAGCTATCGATCAGGCTGGCAAATAATTGAAAATCACTTACATCTTCAGACAGCTCATCTTCATCGAAAGCAGAAGACAGTGGTCTGGCACGCTGAGCTCGAGCTCCTCTGGAGTCGAACAGCTCCTCGTGGCCAGCGTCGTCGTCCAGCGCTGACCTGATGCGGGACTCCACATCAGCTCGGATCCGCTCTCGGTCTGGCTCCGCCGCCCGCACGTTAGTCTTCCCGTCCAACCGATCAAGTACAGGACGGTAGTAGCTCTCTCCTTTGTTGTAGTTACAGTCGTACACGCGGGTACGCCTTGTCCTTCCTACGCGGCTCATGATGTCTCCTGTAACCTGTAAACCAATTCATCATAATATGAACGCACTCGTATAAACAACAGACAAAACGATAGAATAGCAGACAAAAATATCTATTAACAAGTGGTATTTTTATACTCATATAATATCATTTAAATTATTATCAGTTAAATTACCTGATATGTTAAGTCCCAAGTTTAACATGTGTGCTAGAAAAAGAAAAAAATGAAGAGAGAAAGAGAGTTTTGTAAAGAGTAGTACTAAAATGTAGGTCGTTGTGAGAGCTTCGATCGCTGAATAATACTGTCTTGTATCTTGTTTACGTATAAGTGGACGTGAATTAATGTTATTAATATTTTCAGCGTGAATATACTTCCTGTTTACTCTAAGATTTGTGCAGTTTTCATTGATATTACGTCAAACTATCATATACAGTTCGTATGTGGGAACAGGCGTGACTCGATTCCAAAACAAAACGTAATATCCTGCCAACGAATCATTGCGTTTATTTGACATGCATTTTAAAATAGATTTGACGAATAACCGCGTACGCCAGTCAAAGCATAATTAAATCGAGGTATTTGTCGAGAAGAAAACTCAAAGTTACCCTGCTAACGGTCAAGTGTTTGTGACCAAAATTTTTGCATATTAACATTGTCAATGTTTTTTATTACTAAAATAACATACATATTTACTCGTAATAAGATCAACGAGCAACCTTATTAGTGTAAAACCAAAGTAATACTTATAGTAAATTTGATAGATAATATGATAGTAGTTGGTTGAAAACTATTTTTATTAAAAAAATATGTTCAGTTTATAATGAAAGCTCAATGATTTTTAAAAAAGCCGTTGATTAGATATCTTGATGACCGGCGTGCGTGGCGAACAGTGGAACAATTTGAAAATAGAATTCGCAAACATTCGATATGGGGATATTTATAGTAACGTAAACCCGGTTTTTGTTCAATGCGAGCTATTGTAATAATAAACACATACATCTAATGCACTATTAATCTTACTACACCTAAAAATAAATATTAATGTATTTGAAATTGAAACTGTTCAGTTGAAATATGATGAATTATGAAAAGATTTTTCAATTAAGATACAAAGATTATGTTGTGTAAATATCGCACAGCATTATTTGATTATTATTACAAATTCGCTTAGATATGTATATTAGATATGATTGTAATGGATATATATTATGCACTGACCTGGTTACGTGTACAGGCGTCGAACAGAAATATAGTACTGGACAGACGAGAGGCGAGTGTTAGGTGAGCGTGCAGCGTGGGCGAGACTATGTTTAAACGTGAGCCACACAGAAATAATACAGAGTTTTGTTTCAGATGATTTCCTTGTCGGAAAAGAGACGCCTGCGCCGCTTCAGCAAAAATTCACAGCGGATTTCCGAGATCACGTCATTACCCTACAATCGCAATGATGATTTATACAAATTTATCTATACTTATATACTCGTATATTAATACATACACAGTATCATGTTTTTATCGATTACGGGGAAGAAAGAGCCGAGCCAATAGTCGAGAGACTCGGACAAAGGCTAAACTACGCAAAATTATGCTCAATCGCAAAATTTGCAAAATTAATTAATTATTTGTTATAATCTTTGCGGGAAAATTGTATAAAGTACATGTGTAAAAAATAGAAAGAAAGAAATAAATTGATCAAATATGGTATATGATTTATGATCTGTGTATATATAATAATAATATTATAAAGTGGAAGAGTGTGTTTGTTGGTATAACCTCAGGATCTACTGGTCTTTTAAAAATTTAACTCTATGGTAAACTTTTATTAAAATAAAAACACTGACATACATCATTCAATTATTTTGTATATTACGTCTGTCCAAAACAGTACATTTAAATGCTTTTGTTAATGATATTTATTGGTTCTCAATATAAAATAAACAATCTATAATGTTACGAAGCGAAAGTATGTCAGTATGTGATGTGTATCTTCAGTCGGAGGGCGCGTTTGAGAGCTTGACTCAGCTTGGCGAGTTAGAATGCGTTCAGTTCTTAGATGTGAGTTTTACTGGTTTATATACCTAAAGTATCACGCTTGCTCATTAGGACCCTTGTTATATCTAAGTAAACGTGAGACCTATATTAGGTAATGAGTGTGCCCCACTGTCGAGGGGTTCTCATCCTGTATCAATACGTTTAAGCTACGGATCTAACGGTTTACGGGAACCGTAGTAAAGCTAATAAGGACTTAGGGCTCGGATCGGCCTGTGTGCATGGCGGTCTCGGTGGGGCTGTGCCCTTAGGAGACAAAGAACTCTCAGCACTTACAACCGTTGTAGGATCGCGGGGGAGTACCAAGTGCCATAAGGACAGAAAGATGGTGTTGATCTCACAATTATCTTCTTATCCTTAGTTTCCCCTTAATTTATTTAAACTCCTTTTTTCCGTCTTCACTGATAAATTAAAAAGCAGATTATGTTTTAAAAGATAGCTTTCTACTGCTGGTAATCCACTACTTAATAAAATAGTCATAACTCGAAATTTGTTGCCATACAGAACAAATGCTTATTTGTTCTACAGATGAACCCGGGTGTATCGCCTATAGATAGACACTTTGTGACTGAATTGTGTCGTTGTGCAGACCTGGAGCGAACTTTAATGGTCATTAGGGAGGAGATGTTAAAACATAACACTGCGATTCCAAGATTGAGAAACATATCTGAAATCAAACCTTTGCATCCAAGGGATATGTTTGATTTTGAGGTACTTATTATATAAATAATTAAGTAATCCCCAATTTCATCCTATTCCCAATTCTTCTGATTTGTAGTTATTGATTAGAGGTTTCAATGTTTCATTCTTTACCACTTTATATTACTTTTTATAATAAATACAGTGAGACAAAAAATTATTATAGAAAAATTTATAGGGGTGCCACTATCGTTTATATTTTTTAGTTTCAGGTTGTTTTTGCCATACAATAAATATTTTCTTAATTATATTTTTTTTATAAGACAAACTGTATTACCTACCTAATTTAAAATGCAGGCTGATTTTGAAAACAATGTGTTACTTTTAACAAATTACTCGCAAAAGCTTAATTAAATTATTGAAAGAAGAAAAAGCCCTTTTTTAAATTATTTTCTCAAGTATATCGTTGTGAAATTTAGTCATTTTAAGCAAATGTAAATCGTATTATATTTTTCAGAACATGCTTGATTCAGTGGCAAAAGACGTTAAGGATTTGACTGCGAACTATTCTAACCTCATTAAGCTAAGATCTGAAACAAAGGAGATATACTATGTTCTGGATCATTTGGATCCTATATTGGGAAACGTAGAGACAGGATATACTAAATTACCAAAAGCATTGCGGTACATATAATTTATATACATATATATAAAAATAATAATTGTTGTTCATTTGTTTCGCTTAACTCGAAAACGGCTGGACTGATTTGGCTACTTCCGAAATATTAAAATTTAATTTGATCTTGTATCTATACATAGATTTATATTATTAGATATGTAAACAATTGTTCAATTGTTGTTCATGCCAGAAAATATATAAATAATGATAAAAACTTCGTTTAAAAAAGTATCTGTCTTCGAGGGACTTGCGCGCAAGAGGGCCCTAAAATTATTATTCGTGACTAATACTGGTAGTGATCCATATATTGATGCTGATTATTAGTTATGAAAACAAGATCAAACAATATGTTTGGAATGTCTTTGGAATAGTTTAGCTGACACACTAATATTTCATCTATACTCAAAGAAATTTGTAATTGTTATGAAGATAATATTTAATATAACTTATTTTTAGGCCGGCGTACACAGGAGAGTATGACAGGCGGCAATTGAAGATTATTACTGGAGTTGTTGATCGTTCGGTGAGCTACCAATTTCAGATAATGCTGTGGAGAGTCTCCCATGCTACAATTTACTACAAAGAAGCACCAAAAGATGAGAAATTTCAAAATATCATATCGGTAATATACGCATAATAATATACATTTAATACTACTCGTATAATATTTTATTTATATTCTTTTTGAATTAAAGAAATCTTAAATCAATAAGCTGTAAGCTGGTAAAAGCGTCCATAGTCTTTAAATATAAAAGAATGTCAAATTTTTCTTGACAAACTTTTTATTATATAGGCATATTTTTGTTGGAGTAATGGTCTTTTGCCGTAATCCACTTGGTTTAAAGTTGACCTCTAAACGTAAAGTTAAGTTTATGTACCTATAGATATAATACGATGTTTGAATAAAACTGTTTAGTGCTTTGATTTGTTTTTGCTCCATTTTTATTTGATGGAAAATGCAAAGTCTTAGATAGTATATTCAATCTAGAAATTCCCCAAATACGAAAAATTTCAGTGCGGGGATTCCGTGCCTATTTTCTACATCTATTTAAATCGGGCTATTTTGGTTTTATTTTAGGGTCGGGATGTTAGAAAAGTGGCATTTGTAGTAGTTTGCCAGGGAGAGGAGATGCAACAGCGTCTATTGAAAGTGTGCTATGGTTTCAACGTGAACTTATACAGATGGCCTGAAACCCACCAAGATAGGATTTCAACAATCAATGAACTCGGTAAAAGAATGGTCGAAATGGACAAGGTAAAATAAATTTTAACTCCTTCATGTTATAGTTATGACATACTAAAATGCCTGCGCGTAAATATTATTGTCAATATTTCGGGTTCTAAGCGGCGTGTCAAGATGAAATCAATGCTATGTATATGTTAAATTAGTCCTTCTCCAATATAACTGAGAAAACCGCATCAAAATCCATTTTACAGACAGTTATTTTTTTAAAATATAATCGTTTTGGCTTCTTTAGGTCCTATAAAACCCTTCTTTAATATCTCTCATATACAGACATAGCTCGGTTACAATTTTATTATGTAGTTGTATATATCTTCGTGTAACGCTAACGCTGTCAGAATTATTAAATAATTGCTCATCGAACTAATTTGTCCCTGGCAAACTATTAATGCATGCTTGCGGTCCGGAAACTGCGTTTTGAATCATATTATCGTGTACCCACAATAAAATTATTTTAAACTCCAATCACGTGAAGGGAGGACAAACTCATTTTCAGACTAAGTTTGTTAGTGCGCGATTCTCCCATCGCGACTTCCTGTTTCCTGTTTGCCTATTAGAGAAAATATTAGTTACGATCCGACGCGGAATGTTTAAAATTTGATAAATTATGAGCCCATGTTCAAGTTGCGAGCATAATTGATAGCGTAAATTTACCATCCGCGCTGGTGAAAACTAGTCTGGAATTTACTTTGGGGCTATCACAATCTGTGTGTTTTTTTCCTATAGATATATTTAAGTACTATTTATTTATAGGTATAGATTAACGTTTGTACGTGCGTCAGCGAAAACTATGCAATGAAATCTGAGACTTGTTAGAGTTTTAGTAGCGTGTAGTTTTCATCTCAATTTGTCAAGTTATTAACAGTAGAAATTTAGCTACGAATGAAGCACACACACATTATTGTACGTCTATGTAGACAGGACACAGTGATAGACTATGTATATGCAATATGTAACATTTTTTTTCCTGTGTACCACAATAAAGATACGAGTATTTTGAATTTGAAGTCGCGGATGTAAGCTAATAGAAAATAAACATGATTCATAATTTATTAGGTGCTGCAGCGAACCGAACTTCAACGCACGTCAACTTTTCGAACGATTGCTTTGCAGTGGGAAAATTGGGTAACACGAGTTAGAAAAGCCAAAGCTATATATTATCAGTTGAACTTGTTCAATTTTGACATATCAAATAATACCTTGTTGGGTCAGTGCTGGATTGCTGATCAAGATTTTACAAAGGCGGAAAATGCATTGGAAACGTCTGCGGTAAGTATTTGCTGTTAGGTGTAATAACGAGAGTTATAAGACTACTTATACTTAATTTTCGGTGAAATCAAGAAAGCTGTGGGTTAATATTATAAATTTTAATATATAAATGAGCCACGAACTTAATCTATAACACCTATTTGATAGTTTACAGAACTTTATAAATTGGACTATTTTATATAAAATTATTTGGGGTTGGCTAAGCTAGGTAAAAAACAAATTCTTGTTCGCTTGGTTTGATGAATCTCTCGCAAGTAGCCCTTTTAGAAGGCATAACCTAAAAAGAAGAAGCTAAGCCTAAAATAAGGGATTGCACGAGAACAATTTTAGCGTCAACAGGCCACTGAGTAAACATAGAGCGCTTTTAAAAAATATATGATTTTTTAATGATAGAAATAGTTTATGTCCGTGATGTCATCCGCGTGTAACTATTATTATATATATCTCAGATTGTAAGCAGTGTCACAAAATAAAACGAACTTAAAATTTAGACCCTGTACAAACATACAGACAGACAACAATTCTAAAAAAGATAACTTCGGCTTTTATGAATCCTAAACCCCCTCACCTCACATATCTTCCATGCACAGACAAAGCTCGGTTACAGTTTTATTATGTGTGTAGATTATCAATTTATATTTTATTCCAGCAAGTAGCAGGTGCTCGTTCGTTTTTAGTGCGGACTTATAACACAGAACTTACACCTCCTACTGCATACAAGACTTCAAGGTTCACTCAAGGATTCCAAAAACTTGTAAATGCATACGACTACGGGAGATACAAGGAATTAAATCCAAGTAAAATGTTTTTCTTTGTCTACTGTAGTTAAGATCAACCTCATTAATGTTGAGAATCATTTCTGCTCCATTACTTTTTTCATCAGAATTTTAATAGTAGCTAGTAGTAGTATTTTGCACTTGCTTTTGCCCACGAGTTCACCTTACCCATTCTTTCGGAGCGTTTTTAGGGATGGATACACTATAAATGCATTTTTTCTTTTTAATGAGTATAAACGTAAATCTACAGTTTGATTTCAGAAATGTCAAAGTTTCATACAACAGCACCCCATTCCCCGCCCCCCTCCCTATTTTTCTTTTTTAGTGGTACATGACATCAGCTACTTCTTTATATAACGCACATTCCGAAAATAGTATGTAGTATATATTATTATCTAAATCGAGTTAAGGTACCTTATAAACTTCTTGATCGATTTTGTTCCGTAGTTTTAAAGATCTAAGCATATATAACATATGGACACACGGAAAGCGAATATGTATGTACATACGGAAAGCGATACTTTGATACTTTGTTATATATATATAGTTGATTCATAAAAGCCACTGAGTTATAAAATATCAGTGATGAGATAAAAATATCATTATAATATAATATTTTATTTTTTCAGGTGCCTTCAGCATTGTATTATTTCCGTTCCTTTTTGGCGTAATGTTTGGCGATGTAGGCCATGGTGCGCTGCTATTGACCTTCGCTGCTTGGATGATAAACAATGAACATAAATATTTACCTAGGAGGTCTCTAAATGATGTATGGAACCTAATCTTCGCAGGTAATATGTTACAACTCCTGGGGTCTATATCGTTGGTATATCAGTGCCTTTGGCGGCACAAAAGCAGAGATCGAATAGAAGTTAAATTTCTATTCATTTTAAGAGATTTCAAGAATATACATATAAGTCAATTTATAAATGCAGAAAAAATAAGGTCTCAATAAGATCTGTTTATCCACCTGTTAGACTGTCCGTCCGTCTTATAATTTATATAATATGGGACAATGACGATTGCTAAGAATAAAGTGTTTTAGTTAAAAGTACTAGGCATAAACATAGTTTGTGCCTAGTACTTTTTGTATTCCAGATTATGCTATCTATGTAGCATATTCTGAAAATTATTATACATTTGTCATCAATAAATTTTGCGTGATGAAGGTACTTTCTCAGGTATAAATATGAAAGAGTTAATAAAAAAAGTTTTTATTAAAAATAAATTTTGCGTTTCAGGACGGTACATGCTTCTTTTAATGGGTGTATTTGCGATTTACATGGGTTTTATTTATAATGAATGGTTCTCTATGAACGTTAAAATGATGGAACCGTATTGGTTAAACCCCGCAGAAAAAAATTTCATCGCTGAGAATTCTAAAATATCAATAGCGCTGAAATATACTTTCGGCGTCAACTATAAATATGGAATGGACCCAGGAATGAAGGTAATACAAAATAAAAATCATTATCTGTGCTTTAAGTGTTTATTGTTTATTATGTCAGTAAAAATTACAAGACTGACTTCCTTCGTGGTCCAGTGGTCAAGGCGTGTGCCTTGTGATCCGGAGGTCGTGGGTTCTTTTTTTTAATGTTAGAGGGAGGCAAATAAGCAGGCGGGTTACGCGATTTTAAATGATCACCGCTGCCCATAGACAACTGCCACACCCACGGGGTCACAGAAGCGTTGCCGGCCTATAAAAACCCCAAATGGGGAAAATTGGGCCTCCGGCTCTTCCACTCACCGGATGGAGCATGGCGGCTGATAGCCACTATTCAGGTGTCGTTCTTCTGTGGTAGTGTGGTACTTCCCCGGATGAACCGGCCCATTCATGCTGCAGGCTAAAAAGCAAGCAGCATTACCATTGTAATGGGTATTAAATGAAAGGTCTTGAATTTAAAAGCATATTACTATGATTCTTTACAATAAAACTGTTTATTTTTTTCCTGATTTATATGTTCTAGATGTCACTCAAGGTTCTTCATTGGGAAACTTCGATCAAAATGAAATTGGCAGTTGTTTTAGGATTAATACACGTAACGTTGGCGATAATTTTGAACATTTGGAATATAGTGTAAGTACCTAAATAACGGATCTGTTAGATAATTACAATTATGACGGAAATAAATAATATTAAAGAACACAACAAATCACACAGGAAGGCTCTTTAAGTAAGCTGATCCGAAGTCCATCAAGCATTTGGGGTAACCTATCCTAGAGATTTTTATTTAATTAATTTTTCTCACAGAATAACAATGTTTACAATTAGTTGTTCTTAAATTATAGTAAGCATAAGAAAAATAAAAATAATTAAACAGTATTACTACTATGGGGCACAGTTACAATTGTTACAATAGTTTGTTATTGCTTTTGCGGTTGCGTCGAACGGTATCTATTCTGTGTAAAAACAATAATCTTGAACTAATTTACACCGCTGAAGATGTAACGAGGCCTCTCGGACTATACAGTACTTACTCATTAGATATAACCGTTTTACAGATATTTCAAGAAATATTACGCTGTATTTTGCCACGCAATACCGTATTTAATAGTAATATGGTGTTTTTATGGTTGGCTATGTTTCGTGTTTTTTGAAAAATGGGTCTTCTCCTTCCAACACATTTCTACTGGTATGTACTGGATATTTTTTTAAATTTCGTTTAATATATTGTACTAAGCCTACCTTGGCTAGAAAATGTATTGAGTAAAGTGATTTTTCCCTCAGCAGTTGAAACGTTTTTAAAAGTTAAGTTAATTTATCGTATTTGAGTAAATATTCGTGTGTAGGAATGACACGAGTATCGCTTGTAATATACCCGCCCATACCGCAGTCTCACCTGAACTTTGATATACATATACAATATTTCTACCTTTATATTTCATATACATATACAATATTTCTACTTCAATATTTTTCTTCTGAATTTCAATTTGTATTAATAGTATGGATTAAGTTTATTAAAAAAAAAAGCAGGATATTTATTGCCGCTTATTGCCTAACTTTTTGAATAACCTAGCTAATATTTTTTTTAGATGTTCGAAGTTTCTATCCCAATCTAAGGCAAGAGTTTTTAGATTTTTTGTTTTGGAGGAATTTGACTTATCGTGGACTGAAGAAATACATTTTAGATGCACCAGATAACACTCATAATGCACACGTATTGCAAAAGTATTATTTCATTTATCAAGAGCATCAAAAGCAGAAAACAATTTTATACCATATGGCATTAGCATGTGTTCCTATTATGCTATTCGCATCACCAATTTATTTATATTCTCGACAAAGGATGGTAGTGAAGCGGCTGGAGGTAAGTTATAAGCTAACTTAAGGACTTACTATTGGTGTAATTCACCTTATTTGCGATTAGTCCAATTCGCAATGGATTAGCATTCACTAATCACAAAACACATTTTTATGCTAGTACATACATGCTGTACTTAAGTTTTCATAATCATAAATATACGAATTACAAATAATTTGTATAATAAACATCTTTCAATAATTATTAGCAGATGTGTTCGATTGGACTATTGTTGATCTTTTTTTATATTGTATCAATCTCAAACTGGATCAATCACGCCTATTGATCACGGGAGAGGAACGTCTCCAAAATAAAAATGAATATAGTACGAGATGTCTACTTTTCGTCCGGCTCTACATTTATTAAAGTAAATACAGTGCCGGAGTATTAAGGTAAACCTATATTTGATTATTTTTTAGGATAGTGGTCAATATGGAGTGTGTCAAATAGAAGGGTATATAAAAGACGAAGGTTTGGACCTCAAAAGTTTGCTTATTCGACGCCTCCAACGAACGTTAGAGTTTATTTTAGCGGCCATTAGCCACTTAGCATCATACCTTCGACTTTGGGCTCTTTCAACGGCACACACAGGTATGAACATTTATTTTAATCAAAAATCACATAGCGCCAGACTACAACACCCATTAAAATCATATCCTCACGTTTCTGCCCACCTTTATACGCCAACGCGTTCTCTGCTAAGTATAGCTTCTGTGAAGTTTTACTTTTCTATACAAGGAGATAATGATACTTCTGTTATATTTTATGAACTTTTTGGACATGTTGGAATTTCTTACATAATAAATGAAAATTATGTGAAAATGAGGGGTCGCTTACCTACTAACTGACTGCAATTACTAATGGTTTATAAACTGGGGGTTCAAATATTGCATTAAGGTTCCTTTTAAGATGGTAGGGGCTGGTTAAGACAGAATTGTTCAAAATTCTCATGGGAACCAGAATTACGGGACGTGAGCATCGCTATATATATAATAATAATAATATAATATGAATTAATATTTAGTAATTCTATCGGTATATGCTTCCTAGACATTATTTATATTATTATTATTTCACATTAATACAATTATATTTATTTTAGTTTATTAAATTTTCAAAATCATGTCATGTTTTTCTGTCTTTTCAGTACTGACACGGTTTCTGTACCATGTCACGTTAAGAAAAATGGCATTTTCAGATTTAACTGCTACAGGAATTTTAAAATTGGTATTTGTTTTTGCCTTTTGGGCGAGTTTAACAGCTTTTTTCCTTGTATTCATGGACACTGTTTCCATATTTATACATGTTCTCCGACTTCAATGGTAAGTCTGTTAACCGGTTTTATTTCTGTAAATACTACCTATATTATTTAAAATAATAATCTGTTAAAATTATTAAAAATATTATAAAATAATAAAAACGAAATATAATAATTTCAAGTCAATCGTCAAGAGCCAAAAATCTAACTCTAGTCAAAGGCCATGCTTAGCAGAATGGTGGGCTTATAGGTGAAATTGGATTTCTAGTGGCAGATTGCTAGCCCATCGCCTATTTTCTTCCCCCCTATTTCCCTATTTTAAGGCTATCCTTTGATTTGCTTGTACAATCTACGTTGGAAGTGCTTAACTTCCTTGCACAGTCAACATTTTTTGTCGCTCCCAAACCAGTACAAATGCTAAGAATTATTTTTATTTCAGGATCGAATTTATGGGTAGATTTTTCAAAGGTGGCGGCATTCCATTTGTTCCATTTTCACTTGTGACTGTTCTTGACGAGCTTGAATTTAAGCGTGAGGAAGAAGAAGCCGAAGTACTTTGTAGGATAAGGCGTGCGAGGGCAAGCGCTGGAGATTCATAAGTTAATTCATACATAAGTTAGTTTTCAAACAATTCGTGAATAAATTTTTGCATTTCAACAAAGAATTTATGTTGATAGAGTTGGTTAGGTTAGGTTATTATATAAGATGTCCTTGTAACCATTTACTTAGGAATGGTTAATAAGTCTAGTTTAGGTTATTTTAAGTTATTTTATATGAATATTGTTATTAACGCCAAAAATTTGGAGTTTAAAGAAAAGTTCAATATGAAAGTATAATATGATAATGATTTATATGTTGTTACGAGTATGACTAGCAACCGCTTGCGGTTATTATTTATATAATTACGATATTTTATTTCATAGAGTATTTATTGTATCCGATTGAAAATACTCCAAATGGATCTTATAAAGCAACAGCAAATTTGTAAAGTAAACCGTTATACCCCCGTTATTATGCTGATTTTTTAATTCATTTTTGTTATATAAATACATATGATCATGCCTTTTTCCCATAGGAGTAGGCAGGAGACTACATTTTTCCACTTATTACGGTCCTGACATACTTCCTTCGCTTCCTACACATTTATCAATCTTTTCATACATGCTCCTTTTGTAATTTTAAGCTGTGAAAATATTTTCTAAATTATTATTATTTTTCCTAAAATATGTAGCGTTAAGATGAAAATACTTTTTTGGTTTTATTATTTTAAGTAAATGATTATCTACTATTGTTATCGAGTTTATATTTGTAATTTTAGGAAAGAATATTATTTTGAAGTCATATTTTTAAGTTTAATGTGTAACGTCGATAACAGAATAGGTTTTATCATTCTAAGTATTTTTTCAGTTGCGATGGAGAAATCTTTTTATTGCATCGACGTTCGATATTGATTGAAGTTTTATTGTTTATTCATGTATCTATAAGCTATTAACTTTTTTCTGCTTTTATTTTTAAGTTTGAGTAATTCTAAATTGTATCTGATAAGTATAATTTTAAGAAAAATATTGCTTTTGATTTAATGAAAATATTATATAAGAAATTTAGTTAAGAAAGCTGAAGTATTTATTTATAAGTTTAAACGGTTTAATTTTAACTTTTATGTTTCATGAATAACATTATGCGTATAATTTTTTTTTCCATATAATTTTAAAGCTAAGCATTTCTTCAGTTTAAATACAATTATAATTATTTGCAACATTATTTTAAGAGACTATGGAATTTTAAGTTGTTATATTTACTAGTTCTGGTTGGAAGCGTTTGTTTGTTAGAATAAATATTCAAACAAAACAATCTCTTTTTATTATAGTCCATCACATCAATAAATATAGCTTTAAGTAACATATTTCCGCGGCTTTCGTTTGTATATATGTATAAATTAGTGTTGCTGCGCGATAGTCAACTACAGATAGCGTTTTGATAGACTCTCGATAGTTTTATATAGTACAATAATTTATCAATAGTAGTATATATTGATACATAACAAAACTATTGATAGTATTGTATCTATAGTACTGCTCCCAAACAACTATAGATAGTTCAAACTAATGATAGTTCGGCAACACTAGTACAATTCAATTTTTCATAAATACATACAGTTCTGTCCCATGGCTATGGCTCCTAGTTGTCCGTCCATCAAAATAAAGGGACAAGTAAAACAAGTCCATCAAAATACAGAGCCGTGAGATAACTGCAATATTAATAACTTGCTAATGCCCGCGAGTTCGTCCGACAAATGGATACTATAATAACTTGTTAGCCTCTTGCTCGGTTACTATAAATTATATCTCTCGGAAACCGTACATTTTTTCGGGATAAAAAGTAGTCTTATCTTTTAGTCTAGGTTATAATTTCAAATCAAATCAGTTCGGTAGTTTTTGTGCGTACAAACATGCAGATAGTAAAAAATTGTAAAAACAAATCCTTTTGGCTTCTATAGGTCCTATAAAGAGTCCCTATATATTTTTTCTTAAATATCTATGTACAGAATAGTTAAGTTACAATTTTATTATATGTATAGATGGATCTCTTTGCATTGCAATGAATTTGCCACTGGTTTGCTTTTGAAATCGTTTCATGCAGTATGCCAGCTTCATGAAATGCCAACCACTCGCAAATAGGCAACTTCAAATTTTAAAAATAATTACATAGTTAATTTCAAAATTTAATATAGCACCGGACGGGATTTTAAACTATTCATATTTAATATCAAATTTAATACTATGTTTTACATTTCTTGTACCGAGTTAAGGGGTGTCTTGAAACGGTACAGTGGAATATGAGGACCATTATATTCATGTCAGTGCTTTAGGCTATATCTTTAGCCTCTGTCATTATTTATTCTATGTATAAATACTCCTTTTAATAGGTTTATATACCATTTTTCTGAAAATTTTGGAATTTAATAGATAGAAAAAATATATTTGATAGTATCATTGAAATGACATTTATATTTTTATTCAAATCTCTACAACGATTGAAATAGTTAATTTTATATAGTAAATATATGAGATAGTATATATTTTGGTTACAAGTAATCAATGGGTTATATGTTGAGGAGTGATTTTATGTCTCTGTTTGATTTATACATCCAACCGGAGGCTGCATATGAAATCATTACCCAACTGGGCAATGAAGGATATGTACAATTCTTAGACGTAAGTCAAATTATCTTCTATACCAATAAAATATAATTAGCACACCTAACTTGCTTCGACGGGCTTAATTTAAATATATTTTATTTACCTATTGATAATTGATCAGTTACCGACGAGGGTTAAATATTATTAAATTACTAATATTGCTAAAGAAAGATTGGCGGTAGAAAGTAGAAAATTCAGGTTTTGGGCATTACGCGGAATTGTTGAAGCTCGACTATATTATTCGTAGATATATGTTATATTGTAAATAATGAATATATAATATAAAATTAATGAATTTGTAACAATATTGATTTTAGATGAACGAGAAAATGCAGGCATTTCACAGGCGTTATGTGTCAGAAATATGTCGATGCGGTGAAATGGAACGCATTTTGCGGTACATGGAAGAGGAAATGACAAAAGATGGGATTACTGCGGCTCGATTGTATGAAGACCCCCCACCTTTGCAGCCTAATGAAATGCTGCCATTAGAGGTACCTATCGGTTTATAAACCGCAAGGCTTTCTGACACCTATGTATGCCTGGCCATTAGACCACGGGTTTCACTTGCCCTACTGCAATTCTCGTGAGACTTATGGGATAATAAGTAGTTAACAGTCTTCCTTGACGGACACTGAAATATTTTAACAAATCGGAATAGTTATTCCGATTAACGTGTTCTACTAATGAAATACTGTTTCAGTTTATAATAAGTAAAATAAAAACCACAGGTTCGTCAAAACGAGTCTGCGCTATTAATTGAAGTATATTTATATACATATTAGGATATTGATTCAGAACACTCCCACAGAAGACTGACGCCTGAATGGCTGCTATCAGCCGCCATGCTCCGTTCGGTAAGTGGGAGAGCCGGAGGCTTAACTTCCCCTCAAAATGGGAGGGCGGGGGTTTTTTATAGGCCGGCAACGTTTCTGTAACCCCGCGGGTGTTGCAGTTGTCTGTGGGCGGCGGTGATCACTTAACATCGTGTGACCCGCCTACTCGTTTGCCTCCCTCTGACATAAAAAGGTGTTACTTTTCGGAAGTAAAAGTGAAGCGTAATATTTACCACATTTGCGATCTTCTGCCATCAGTTAGTCTATACCAACTAGCCAACGATTATCCCATTACTGTCAAACCTCTTATGCTCGCCAGCAATAGTAATGACGCGGGCATCTAAACAGTAGGTATGCGTTGGCCAGCAATATTTCGGATGAACTTTTGGTAGAAGCATTGCATAGCAGGAAAGTAGGTTCGTTAATTGTACGTAATGAGAATTTTCAATACAGACGGCGCTACGCGTGCGTCAGATACAACAGCTGCCTGATAGCATAGACTCGTAACGAACGGATTGTGTTGAAATTTCATTGTATTTGGAAGTATTTTGACTTCATTGAGGACTGCGGTTAGAAAAAGGTTGTTGAACTGTAGATTGAGCTCAAAAACAGAGGTACAAAAGTTTAATTTGCAAACAAAGGCACTGCATAAAATTGTGGGATGTTACGAAACATTATTCCTATAGTAATGTTTATAAGTACATATACATAAATAAACTATCGAAAAGCTCAAGTAATGTATAAGTACATATTTAACAGTTGATAGCACCTGATCTTATTTTAAAAACTCAAGTATGTATATTATCTATTTTTGATAATTATTATATTATTTTCAGACTTTGTTGGACAAATGGCAGGGTGAACTACAAGAATTAAGTGCAAACTATTCTGGCCTTTTGAAGTTGTACTCAGAACTGTTTGAGATGCACTACGTTTTGAACAGCATTGGACCGATGTTGGGAAACGCTGAAATACGAAATGCATTGCTGCCGAAACAATTTCTGTATGAAATAGCTTAAAATCTTGGTTCATTAACTTTAAATATGTTAAGTTATATTTCATTAAAAATTGACTTAGCCAGATTTACTTACTTTATTTGCTTAATGATTCAATGGACTTTGCCGACATGACGTCACATGATTCATGCAAAAGTGTAGGAGGTGTGAGTTTAGGACAGGTGAAGGAATTAATTTGTATATCTGGGATCAAGATGAAAAGTGTGAAAAGAGAAATGCAGGAATTTGTGAAATGAAGTGAATGGAATGATGCATAGGTTTATGAACAGATAGGTAAAAGAAAAATGAAAATATAATAAATGCAGTAGAATGAGATCATTAAGCAGAATTATTGGCTTAAAACTCAGTGACAGAGTTAGTAATAAAGGAAGTTTTTATAAACGGTCAAGTCAGAAGTATCCCTAACCTCCACTAAAATTTACTATCTCTTATTTATTCCGTATATTATGTAAACAATTTCCACTGCGAATCATAGTGTATTTTTACATTATCAATAAAAATAAACCTACTGGTTGCACCTGAAAAGGATTGCTCTCTCAATCATATTATATTTGATGATCTAAGTGAGAGAGATGTAAATGATTCAATTAAACAATATGTTCATAAAAGTTATTATTAATTAAAAAAAGTTTATACCATTAGCGTAACACCCTGTTGTATCGCTTAAAGAGCATTGAATAGAGATGGGACACGATATATAGCTAGTCTTATAATTGTCATGATTGTTCTTCTTGATTTACTTCTAAAATATTTAAAAAATTTAATTTGTGATTGTAATCGCAAATTATTTTTTTTTAAAAGAGAGTAAAGTGGGATAATAATAAGGGAATAAAATGGTTTGTAGGAAAGAAGCTGATATTTTAAGTGACCTGACGGTGTTGCCCGGACATTTGATGATTGTTACTGGTGTGGTGAGGCGTGTCAGAAGCTTTCCTTTCCAAATGATGCTCTGGCGTATCTCACATGGCAACATTTACTACAGGCAAGCGATAAAAGACAATGTGACCAAGGATTTTGCGGTAAGATAAATATTTATTTATATTATAATAAATATTTATATTGTAAATTCTAATTCTAACATTAAGAATTGTCACAGCTAAAGCTCTGCATCTGTACCCAAACCTACGTTTGACCACTATATAATATATTTTTCTCTTACGGTAAATTACAACAAACCATATCGAGTTTTAAAACATACAGATGATGCACAGCGCCATCTAGTGAGTTTAAGGGAACTAATATTTAAGGTCTTTGTATACTTTTATCATATCTATATATTATACATTTAAAAAACCGTCTGTACATGGAATAATAAGAAAAAATATATAGATGGAAAGGGGGGGTTGTGTTTTAGGGATTCATAGACATGCAAATACGATGTTTTTAAATTTTTGTATGTTTGTCTGCTTATATATGCTAGTGTTTGACACACTATTTACTTTGATAAAGGGTCAAGAGAAAAGGAAAGTGGCATTTCTAGTTGTTTGCCAAGGAGTTGAACTACATGACCGAGTATTGAAGGTGTGCAGCGGTTTTCGTGCACATTTGTATCCTTGTCCGAGAACTTCTGATGACCGACTAAGGATGACTGGAGAAATCGCATCGAAATTAAAAGATCAAGAAATGGTACATACGAATGTTGGTTTATTCATTTAGGGCAGTATAGAATAATAATCTGAGAAAATTTTATTACATTATTTGCTATATAGATTTATAAGAGAACTAGCTGTGTACCCTCGACTTCGTCAGCGTAGAATATTCGGGCGGTTTAGCCGTAAAAGTGGATGAGACATGATTTACATACATACTTTTACCCCCCAATTTTGTTTATTGGGGTAGATTTTTGAAAAAAGTAGCCTACGTTTGAAACAGATATTTTGTTTATATGCACACCAAAGTTCATTAAAATCGGTCCAGCGGTTTAGTCATAAAAGCGGAAGAGACATGATTAAGATACAAACTTCTAACCCCCATTTTAGTATATTGGGGTCCAATTTTCGAAAAAATAAAATAGCCTTTGTTTTAACGCGGTTATGAAATTTGGTATACATATAGTTAAAAACCTATATGCATACCAAATTTTATTTAAATCAGTCCAGCAGTTTAGCTGTGAAAGCAGGACAGACAGACTTTCGCATTCGTAACGTCGCATTTCTCTATATGAAAGGTCATCCATGGAGTACCTAATGGATTTACACAGTTAAGCAGCCCAGAACTTATTTCAAAGCTTGTATTATAGAATACTAACTCTAAGTACGGAACCCTCTTTACACGAATTTACGCTTCCTTTAATTAATGTTTAGTTGTTCTAATTTTTGTGATCTTTTAAGGACAAATTACGTAGCTCTAAACTAGTTTAATGAACATTAATTTATTACATGATAACAAGAAAATAATTACTACAGGTTTTACAAAAGACCAGGTACCAGCGCTGTAGAGCTTTGTACACGGTGGCACGGCAATGGAAGACTTGGAAGATAAGAGTGAGAAAAACTAAAGCAATATATCACACAATGAATTTATTTAATATAGACATTACCAGAAAGTGTCTTATCGGCCGTTGTTGGGTACCTGATTACGATGTCCAGAAAGTACAGGAGTGTCTGAAGTCTGTTTCGGTATTTATCTTGACATTCGTTTATACATATGATTCAGCCTTATTTTCAAATTGATAAGCAGATATACTTTATATAGTCCTGACATACTTCTTTCGCTTCCTCTATTTTAGTAATCTTTGCATGCATAATCGTATGCATAAAGGTACTTCAGAACTTAACATGCCCATTAATATGATAAAAAATGAAATTATTTAATCTTACATTATTTGAAAGCTTCTCGGTCCAGAAGTTTCTTTTCACTTTCTGTTTGTTTCACTTGTTGTTTCTGGTTGACTGGTAGAGAATGCCATATGGCATTAAGTCCGCCTTTTGTGCATAATTTCTTTGTGTAATTTTGTGCAATAAAGTTTTTAAATAAATAAGTTTGTACTTTTACCTGTTCTGTTATATGTTATCCCGGTTGCTCCTTGGTCAATGGCTCTGGGCCCGGGGTCTTTTTTGTGTGCCCATTGACTAGTATTGCCAATAGTTTAACTATCGATTTTAATCGAAATATGCCATATTATTGATAGGCTTATGGGTAATATCGATACTGTTGCATTTCAGTCTATCTATAATTAATTATCTAGCACCAACATTATCGCATGCCATCTCTGACGTCAAGTTAGCATCTTTTTATCCAAATTGAAAATTCTCCAGGAAAAAATGGGAACTAATGTGGAATCATTTATGTTTAAATCAAATGCTGATGAAAATCCTCCCACATACCATAGGACAAATAAATACACTCGTGGGTTTCAAGAAATGATTAATGCTTATGGTGAATCGACTTACAGGGAATTAAATCCAGGTGAAATGTTTTTTAATGTTTTAATTAAAATGACAATTTATTTGAACGTCTTCTTGGTCCACAGATACTTGGTCGTAGGCCGAAGATTGTGGGTTCAATTCCACCGGGAATAATCTTTGTGAAAAGCATGTTAAATAAAATGATTAGATTTTAATAAAAGCGTTATAAATTTGAAATAATATGGGATAAAATTAAATTGGTATTTTAAAATGTTTATAAATACCTCAGTATATGATATAAACTATCCAAGATATTGACAATAGTATTTTACTTGCGGACGACACCAAGTCCATGAGCTCTAGCTTACAAAGAGATTATTCTCACACACCTTTTAGGCGTTCATAAATAAGTACTAATAATTCGATAAGCCTTGAATATTTTAATGAGAATCCCTATATTTCTAGGTCTCTTTACTATTATAACCTTTCCATTTCTTTTCGCTGTGATGTTTGGAGATCTCGGTCACGGTTTAATTCTAGTAATATTCGCGATGTGGATGATTATAAAAGAGCAAAAAATTATTCAGATGAAGTCTACAAATGAGATCTTCAATATTGCATTCGGCGGTAAGTTGATACAAATGATAAAAGTTTATTTTATTAATACTTATATTGTAGTTTGGTAGCACCTTAAATACATCTAGTCATTATTTAAGAACATTTGCCCAATATACAATTCATCCAATTATTCTTTAAGAGATTAATTATGTGGAGATTGATAATATTAATATAACTTTTACTTACCATATTAATTTTGTCTATTTTACTTGTTATTTCAAATTTTATGTACTTAATAGATAGATAAATTCTTTTGTAATTCACACATTTTGTAAAACACATTACACAAATAATAAATAAATATAATTCTAACATGCCTGGGCCGATGCGGTAGCAGTGAGGGATCCAAAAGCAAACCACCTTAAAAAGGAGTACAACTTTGCCTCCAGATCCCTCAAAAGAGCTGTGGCCGTGGCGAAGGCCGAGCACATCGGCAGAATTGGCGAGAGGCTGTGTCGTCTTCCCGCGGGATCACGAGCATTCTGGTCCCTCGCCAAGGCTGCCGAAGGTA